>WMED01012163.1:0-14928 GCA_019650415.1 Pipa parva
TATTTATGACACCTGATTGGTTTATGCTGCAATAATTTGTTTATGTATGGTTTTTTTTCTCAATCTCATTTTCATACCTTTATATTAAGAAAAATTATGCATTTATTTAAGTTTGCTTTTAAACCATGAGTTTCTCTGTACCAAGGAATTCTACCACCAACCCCCCACATGACAAGTAGATTTACAACTGCTTTTTATAGCATCTTATCTCAGTATAATACCTACTTGCCTGTACTTAGTATAGCCTTGAACCTGATGAAGGGTGTGTGTACTTAGCTGTTATTTTAACATAATTAAAAGGAGCAACTAGTCAATTCCATCTCATTGGATATAGTTGTATTTAAATCAGTTGTTGGGTGTCATGAATGAGATGTTAAGTTGTCTGTTGAATTTCTACTTGCACAGTTTTATTCTGGCATTTGTACAAGTTATTTCATTTGGAAACAGCAGAATCGTGAATGCCTTATCTATTCAGATTGCATACCTCTGTTTATAGACAGGTCAAAGCTGTGCTTCCAATAGGTATTTTAACAAGAAAGGAAATAAACATTTATCAGGGAGCCTGCAATTAATTTTACTGACTGTTATTGGCTAAATAGAACATTACCAAAGATGGAAAATAAATCAAGGCAATCTAATTACCAAAAAAAAAACAACATTTATACTGAAGAAAAATTAAAGAAGTACTGGTCGGGTAGATTTATTATAATATTTAGTCTTTTTTAAATCATTCTCTGTCCTTTCTTATAGATTGGTCCAAAATGGAAAGATGTTGTCACAAAGTGTATAAAAGGTCATTATCAACCATTGCTGCTTCTCTATGCTGATCCTAGAGGTACCCCAGTATCTGTTCCAGATGTACTATCTCAGATGGATATACGCCAGTACTCTAGAACATGCTACGACAGTGAAGATTCTGGTATTTATCCATATTGCTTTTACTGGCCATTCAGTGTGCTGCAACAAAATTGTAGATCCATCCTTTTAGGTTATTTTTGCACTTTGTGTTTTTTCACTGAATGCTAATCTGTGTTGACAAAACGGCCAGAACATCTCCCCGTTGAATGCTTGGTACCACTATTTCTTTGCTTAAAAATAAAGGCAAAAGACGATACCACCAAAAGTACTTTTTCTTGAGTATTTGAGTGGTGTGCTAGCAAAGCATTTTCAGTCTGGTTTAAATGTTTTGTTACAGTTGACTACCACACAGCATGAAAAAAAAAAACAAGTTCATGTGGTACATGGTGACAAAACCCCCATTGTAAAAGAACTAATTTACCCTAACCAATCTAACTGATATGCTAAAATCACATGGTCTGGCAGCCTAAACAGCTATATTATGAATATAGCAGGGCATGGAGCTGAATGTCTACAAAGGCTGCCATGTATTAATGAATTAATTCTTGCAGAAAAAGCAGAACTAATCAAGTAGGTGCCTTGTAAGAGAAAGGTTGTGAGTTTATTGTGTTGCTGGCATGTAGGCTAAATGAACAAATGTG
Source organism: Pipa parva (assembly GCA_019650415.1). Classification (NCBI taxonomy): domain Eukaryota; kingdom Metazoa; phylum Chordata; class Amphibia; order Anura; family Pipidae; genus Pipa; species Pipa parva. The sequence continues at coordinate 1,500 of WMED01012163.1, forward strand.
GTTTACTTCTCCTTTAGTACATCTTGGTGAAGTACTCTTTATTCCCAAAAATTTTGTGCATAAACTGTTTGAGGGTACACAAATATATTTTTTTCATAATATGTAGAGCTTCACTTGTGTGTGTGATTATTTTATATATATATAAATATATATATGGATATATGGTAGGAAAGAGTGGTCATGCTAATCCAAAGATGCAAAAAATTGAGTTGCAATACTTGGTGATTCCTTCTTTATTGGACTAACAGTTTAGATAGACAAGCCCCCGCAAGGAGGTTACGCTTTAGCTGTGGTACAATACCCAGGTCGCTGTAGTCCAGGAGCGTGGTACAGAAGCGGTAAGAGGAAGAGTCGTCAGGGCAGGTGGCAAATAATCGTAGTCAGAGTACAGAGCAAGGGTGAAGGCAGGCAGCGGCAGACAGTTAGGAACAGAAGACAGGCCAAGGTCAACCAGATGAGAGGGAAACACAGCAGACACACCCAGGAGCAGCATAGGAATCCTATAATCAGGCACCATAGCTGAGGTTTAACTGGCTTAAATAGGCACCCAGTGAAAAAGTGTCCACAACATAATGCCGTCATCACATCTGACGCCAACACGCACAAAAGCCTTGAAAAGGACAAGTGCCCCGCTTGATAGATATAGATATATATAAAAGTTAGGGTAAAGTGGCAGCGCTAGTCCACAGATGCAAAAAAATATTTGAAAAGTATTCTCCTTCCTTCATCAGGTTTCAAACAGTAATTAACAATGAGTATTGCTTGAAACCTGATGAAGGGAGGAGAATAAACCTCTCAAAAGCTCATTTATTTAAAAAGACTGTTATAGTCCAATACAAAAGGTATCACCAAATACTGCCATGCTCATATTTATACATATATAAAATAATCTCTGCTGCTGTTTCCAGCTAAGAAATGCAGTTTGTTGTTTCAACATTTGTGAGAACTCATGAAGTCCAAAGGAAAATTGAAAGTCGTAGCTGTTAGATGCATTACATGCAAGTAGCAGTCTCATTCCACTCCCAGATACTGTTGCTTTTTCTAGTGTAAATTATCCCAAAAAGTACTAACAACGTATGATAACAGCAATGACATCTTGTAGCCTCTTCTGAATGGCAAAATTTTTGGCAAACATTGATAAACATGTGATTGTTCTGTATCTATTTAAGAAATTTCTGTCCTGACCTATAAGATTTCATCAGTTGGTATTAATCAGGTTTAGGAGATATTTCTTTCCTAATGAAAGTAGACAGAAGCAACCTGCATTTAAACGGCTTTTCTGTGTTGCTTTTGTTGTTGACATTTTGACAGAATCAAATGAACAAATATGATACACGATATAATATACGCAGAAATTTGTATTGTTTTTAAATGGATGATTTAAAGCCATATGAATTACATGGCAGCAATATATAATGCAGAAAACAACGCTTGTTCCTTTTCTGTCAGTATGAACCAACTTAAGGCAGGTTTGAAATTTAAACATGGATTATGTCAGGGCCGTTGAACGAAAAGGCAACTAGAGTTTCTAGTGGTAAGTACTAAAAATAGTTGTTAGAATCTGGCAATGGAATACAAACAAACCTAAAAGCCGCTCAAATCCCTTTAAAGCATGCAGCCTCTGATAAACAAACTGTGTTAATTCGGGTGCTCAGGAGTATGTTAAGGACCCAATGGTAAATTCAAAATTCTCCAAGTACTCCGGCACACCAGCAGTAAAAAAATATTCACTTTATTGGAGTAATCTTAAAAGCAGGTACAAAAAGTAAATTAAAATTAAAAAATGTGGCACCTCTTACGCGTTTCGCGCTGTGCGCTTAATCATAGTCAAGCGCACAGTGCGAAAAGCGTAAGAGGTGCCACATTTTTTTATTTTAATTTACTTTTCGTACCTGCTTTTAAGATTATTCCAATAAAGTGAATATTTTTTTACTGCTGGTGTGCCAGAGTACTTGGAGAATTTTGAATGGAATACAAAGTAAATTAAAGGGCATTGCACAACGTCACACCTAATTTAAGTTGTGAATAGGGACAGAAATTAGCCTGTAGATGATAAAGAACCTAGAGTGAGTGACTATATACAGGTATATAAGAATCTGTTTGATATGTGGAATAGAATTAGGAAAAATATCTGCATAAATTTATACCTGAAAATAAAAAAAAAAAATTGATACAAGTTCATTAAACACGTAGCAAATCCACAGTGGTATACGAGGGTTTTTTCTAGCAGCGTCAGAATGACCGTAAAAAAATGTCTACGTTATGCACAAGCAGTAACCACAAAATGTGTTGTGTTGTAGTTACTGCATAAGTCAAAAGTCCCTGTCACCATTGAAAATCAATCAAAAACGCCTTGTTTGCCATTGCTGTATATGTCTAGTAATTATTAGATATGTAAATGGAAGGCCTCAAATTCCACTTTAGTTCTTTCAGCTACTGCAGCAGTAATTGTCATTTTTTGCCTTGTTTCGTCTGAAATATTTACAGTAGAAATAAGGAGTGATATACTGTAACAGGGCATGGGGAATTTGGATTTTAACACATTATTTAAAGATTAGTAGAAAAACTATGCGCATAATACGCTTGTTAAGGCAGTGATGAGCAAAGACAGACTTTGAAATGAGGTTGATCAAGACAAATACTAATGTATGGGTTTCAGAGAGTATTTTATTTTTAAGCTAAAGTCATTCTAGGTATTCAGCCACACCTGTGCTGCATACCAGCAGTTGCACAAGATAGATTCGCTGTGCAATACTGTGATATTAAGCTTATTTAGGACAGGGCCATACTGACTTTAGCTGAGCTTATTCTAATCAGCTCCATAAGAAACAACACAAATTTTTCCATCTTGGCTACAAAGTAGCCAGTGTGGCCCTTGGCTTAAATAGTGCAGTGGCAGTTAAACTTGAATGCATGATGTTTCTGAGGTTATCCCCCTTTTTTAAGGATTTATTACTATGATGATAATAATAATAATAATAAAAAAGAATTAATTAAAAAATAAGCATAGGTGTATTATGTCACAGCAAACTGCTTGGATCCCGACACATTGTGATAATAGATGGGTGCTGTGACTGCCAGCACCTACGGGGTCACATTCATTTTATTTAAAGCTTAGCCCTTTTAATATACAGTATGTCATTTTATTAACCAATCCTTTACAATATATCTACCGGTACATTAAAGCAGAAAATTAGGTTTTAAAATTAATTTTTAGTACCCCGCTTTTATTGTGCAAATGTTTTGTTGCATGACTGTAATTGAATAAAAAAGATTGACCGTTTCTCTTTAGGCAGGGAGCCCTCCATTTCTAGCGACACAAGGACCGATTCTTCTACTGACAGTTATCACTATAAGCATTCGCACCATGAGTCAGTAGTGAGCCATTTCTCCTCAGAATCACAAGGTACCGTCATCTACAACCTGGAAAATGATGCCGCATCACAAAGCAGCAGAGATACAGGTACTGGTTGATAAATAACTATACAAATGACATTAGCAGCATCTCATCTAATTATGGCCTTTATTGTTAGGATAATAGTATGTATCAAAAAGGGACAACAATTCAAGCTTTGAATATTTCTCTGGGTTATTAAAGGGAATCACAACTTGATCAACTGCATATGTGCAGATCGTTAAATTTGACAAAATTCAGGAGGGGTCAGGTAGTATGTAATGATCCACATCACATACATAAACCAGGAAGTGAGGAGGAACAATGATGCATTCATCTCATGATCTTGGGCTGAGGATCATGAGATAAATGCTGATCTTGCAGCAGTACACTTAGTGTGCTTCTGCTAGATCAATTAGGTAAGTGTAAATTCTCAATATAGTTCTTCTTTAAGTAAAACGTTTGCAGAAAATTGCAAATGCGATTCTTGTGACCAATGCTTTTGTGAATTTTTAAGTTTGCCCATTTTCTTTGGTTGTATAAAATGGCTGAAGCAAACTGCCATGTCTTTTGACAAATCAGATGCTTCAATTGTTTATTAAATATATTTAATGTTATTAGTTGTGATTGTTTACCACTCTCTCCCGACAGTGATATTCTGTGAAGTTTCCATTTGTGCTATTTCTCCTTATTCTTGTGTTAAGGGCACTTAACAGATAGTGAGTGCAGTCAAAGACACTTCACAAGAAAAGGACCTTTAACAGACAGGAAACGAAGCTCAAGTCGCCCTAGGAGGAAAGGAGATGAGTCACAGTCTTCTGGCTATCACAGTGAGGGTCTGTTGTAATGATTTCATTTCTGTCGTAAAGTTTTAGTTTGAGCCTTATCATTGATGTAGTTGAATTTGATTTTTTTTTTTTTTAGGTGAGACACTAAAGGAGAAACAAGCTCCCAGGGCAGGTCTGAAACTGTCCAGCAGTTCAAGTAGGTTAAGGGACTTTAAAACCACAGTAAGCAATATGATTCACAGCAGACCATCACAAGCATCACAAACAACACAAGGCTTACACCATGTAGGAAGTACTCTGGCTCAGACAGATATCAAGCCTCCCACTAGCTTGACAGTGAAACTACGAGACTGGGAAATAGACAACTGCAACAATGAGACGAAATCTGGCTTCTCAAACAGATATCGCCCAACTTGGAGGCCCACGCGCGAGCCATTAAATGTTGATAGTGTTTTCAGAACAGAAAAAAGGAAAAATGCTGCATATAGTCCACTTAGTCCTTTTTCTGAAGATTCAGGTAAGCATTGTCTTACAGACATTTGCTACGCGTTCGGAAGTCTATCTTGTTGCTTTCTTTGTAATTCAAAGCACAGTTATTAGTTTACTGATCTTCTGATCTTTCTTTTTATATTTAAGAAGAGTATTTTATTTGTATTGTAACTATGGTGTTAAATCAAAACATCTGATTTTCTGTTTCCTTGAAGACTTTCAACCACTTATCTATGTGGCTTCCTAAATTCAAGTGAGTAACAGGAAAATTCCCTGATTCCCTGTCATGGTTTTCATGCTTTGGAATTCTCTTACCATTTATTTGAAGAGAGAAAGCCATTTGGAAAAGTAGTGAAACATCGTCAAGAATACACAAAAAGTTTGGTTCTTTTACTTTATTTCTACTAGAAGGCCATGGCTTCAATGACATTAAACTTTGTAGATGTTTAAATAAATCACATTTGTTCATTTAGTCTTCATGCCAGCAACACAGTAAACCCACAATCTTTCCATTCCAAGCCTCTTCCAAATGTAAGGATTAATAATGTTTAATTGCTATTTTCTTTTTCCTTTCATTCCAAAAAATGAAGCAAAAGAAATCACAGCTAATGAAATACGAGACAGCAACAACTCTGAAGGAAAGGACAAACATCAGTTTAAATACAGAAGTTGGGGTATTGGGAGGGGAACGACGCACTTTCTTGATCACCAGCAGCCTCGTCTTATTCAGAGAATGGAGTCTGGTTATGAAAGCAGTGATCGAAACAGCAATAGCCCAAACAGCATGGACCTGCCTTTGTCAGAAAATTGTAGTGCATTTAGGTAATCAGTTTTCCATTCTATAGATATATACAGAACAATAAGTTTTTTTTCAATACTTCTGGACGGGGCATACTACTCTACTTTGACCAATACTTAGAACATTTTGCCTGAATTTATTCTGAAAAGTTTAACTGTTAAGATTGTTTTGAAGACTGGTGGTGTCGGTAGTTCAGGTAGTAAGTTATCATCTACAGTTGTTCTCTGAACGTGGAAGTTTAATTTGCAAACGTTTCATCATCAAACAAGATGTCATCTTTAGTGCGTGGTAGTAATAACTGTACAACTGACCCATATCTTATACATTATGACTGTGCCCCTGTGCACAAACCAAGGTTCATAAAGACATGGTTTGGCAACTTAAATGACCTGTACAGTGTCCTAATCTCAGTTCCTTTAAGCAACATTGGGATCAGCTGGAATGCATTTTAAAAGGCATACGTTCTCATCCAGCATTAGTGGCTGACCTCACAAATGTTTTTTTTGGTTAAATAGGCAAAGATTTCCCTACACATACATCTAAATCTTATGAATACCTTCCCAGAAACAGTGGAGGCTGTTATGGCTGCAAAAGAGGTCCAGATTCCATATTAATAGTCATGGTTTTGGAATAGGAAGTCCAGCTTTCTCATATAGGTGTTATGAGTGAGTGACCACATACTTTTGTTAGTCAGTGTATTTTCTTTGCTATATAAATACTTATCCCAGTACAAACATTTTCTGCATAGTGCGCAAGCTCATTAGAGTGCCTCCTATTCCTGAATTTCCAACTATAACTTTGAAAATGTTTAGTAACTTGCAGTTAGCCTCCAACTCTCAGAGAACAAATTGTTTTTCAGAATGATCAGATGTGGAATCTAAAGGATATTTTAACTAAGTATGCCAACCAGTGAAATGCTTTTTTTACTTTTTACTGTTATTTATTTTTGGCCGAGAGTTTTGACAGAGGAGGGACATGAAGGAATAAGCAAATCCTACACAGAAGATCATTTTTTAAAAAATGTCACACTGTTTATTCTAAAATGATAATATAATTCACGTTGGCAGCGTAGGCGTAATTATAGTGGAAAAGAAATTTTATGAAGCAGTTAGAATAATGTCAGTCGCTATTCTAGATTCAGCATTAAAATGACACTCGGAAAGACATGTTGTGGTGCAGGTTACTGTAGCAAAGTCAACCGCTGTATTTTTCTGAATGTAAAAGTAGAAATAACTGCTTAGGAATAAGGACAAAATAAGGAACTATAATTTTAGTTTTTTTTCATATAGACTAAGGCCAGTTTCACACCAGCAGGCAGTTGAAATAAAAACGGTGGATTTGATTGCTCGCAAACAATATCATTTTTGATTTGTCACGATGTTACAATGGGAGAATTGTCGCAGTCGCAGATTTGCTATGGGAATCTGCTGTTTGAGAATTCGACAGTCAAATTCGGACTTTAGAGAAAAACCCCCTTACTTAAAGCTTTCTGATATACTGTATACCCTTAGAGTAGAATAACAATAGAAGCATGTAAAGGATTCCTAATGCACAACTGCATAGATTTCAACATTGCCCTACAAACTTTATATCACGTAACCTGTCTATGTGCAGCCTTCAAGTTTGGACCTAAAGGATTCAGAAGCAGAATAAATTTTACATAACCTTTACAAACACCAGTTTTTAGTAATTCTTGACTATTATTTTCTTTTCTTGGGAATATTGAATGGTTTTCTTTTTTTTTTACTTGTAATTAGTAATTACGTAACAATATTTTTATATGAAAATATTTTCTCTACTTTAGAGAATATCACTCCAGAAAAACTCCTGGTTCAGCTCCCACATGGAGAAATATCCCAAAGTCTCAGAGCAGCAGTGCATTAGACATAGCAGATTCTGCCTCCAGTGTTTGGGTGAAGGTTCATCCTTCACATATTGGTAAGATTTAATGACTAAAATGCTACCATATAAGCAAATGTTGCTCAGATATCATGTGCAATCAATTCCTGGCTATTTTTTGCCATACTCCCTATCTATATGGTTATTTTTAATGAAATTTGTCAGAGCTTCCATATTGCCCCACTCTAAAGAGGCATTTAATTGGGACATCAGTTGATCAAGACAGTCTGCTCTGAACTGTACTGTCCATCACAAACAGATGCCTGTATGTATTATAGGTTTTGGTTTTTAATTTTTGTTATGCAACTTTGTTTTATATTATTGTTTTGTTTTTTTTAATTAATATGTGTTAGATTTGTACACTGTGGCACTGTTTAGTGTGACTGTATAGTGCAGGGGTCGGTAACCTATGGTTCTTGAGCCAGATATGGCTGTTTTGATGGCCATATCTGGCTATTTCACTGTAACAAGCGGTGTAAGCACTGCTCATTACAGTCTGCCGGCAAGCGCTGTAGAGAGAAAGCTCTCTCAGCGCTTCTGGGTTGCTAGCCAATCCAGAGCCGCTGATGTCACCGGCTTCCAGGTTGCTAGCCAATCAGGCTATGTGGCATCAGCAGCTATGGATTCAAAGGGGCTGAGAGAGCTGCACGTATATGGCTCCCTCAGCCAAAAGGTTGCCGACCCCTGGTATAGTGCCTCCTTTCAAGATTTAGATAGAGGTTACTGATGCTGGGTTACAACCATTTTGTAAGTTGATACAAGATTGCAATATTTTATCTGAGTTTCTGTTGGGTGGTAGTTGATATTTTAATAAGATGCATCATACCATATTTGTGTATTCCATATATGTGTAATGTCATCTCCATCTTGTGTTATACTTTGAGCTTGCACTGTTCTTATGTGGCAACGGGCAAACCTGTGAATGTTCAGGGTTTGACCCTGAGGCTCAGGGATTCAGGGTCTGTAGACCACATCTCAGCCATCCCAGAGTAACAACCTTCGTGTTTCTAGACACAATTTAGCATTTTTGTAACCACAGAGTAAATATATAGTAACTATAAATGCATTCTAGACATTTTTCATTTTTTGGTGTTGTTGATCTTTTAATGTCATGGCCATTGAACCGTTACATCCCCATGCCTTTAACAGGCTTGCATTTTACAGAAATAAGTTAGAACGTGACATTAATGCCAACTCTCCTTAAATGTTTGCTTGTTAGAAATGGAAGGTTCTGTACCTTTGAAGAGTGAACTAGATGAACTCCAGGAGGAAGTAGCAAGAAGGGCGCGAGAACAGGAACTCCGCTGGAAACGGGAAAAGGAGATTGAGGCTGCAATGGGATTCAATCCACGGCCCAGGCGGTTTTTAGATCTCGATGAATTACAGAGTCAGGGTAATTGCTTTTACTCTAGTCCAATGCTTCATGTGATGATGGACCTCTGTAGATAATTGTGAACTGTTCAGATAATCACATTGCAGCCTGTAAATTGTATAGATTTTCACTAAAAAAAAAAAAAAAGCCTATGGTAACACCAACCCGTTAACGCTTTTATCTTTAAATTACCCATGATGCAAGACATTAGTTTGGTTATGCATTGCAAAGTTGCATAGAAAACTACTGCAGTGCATAGTATCCAACACAGCACATTAATAACCAGCCCCTGTGGTTTGTGGGAAATGTTAATTTCTTCTAAATATATAATGTGTCAAATCTGCAGATAGAAGTTTCTACTCACCTTGAACTCAAGGTTCAAAAATGAACAACTTATGTCCCACAGTTCCGTGATTTGAGCTAAAGGTTAGATTTCTTTGAGTGTTGCAACCTGTCATGCCCCAGACCCTAAGAAGAAAAAACTGGGCAGGGCCTCAGTCCAAGGATGAAAGTTTACAAAGTATATAATAATGTCTAGCTTCAAGGACACACACTCCTAGTCTTACTGTTTCTATTTGGTACATCACATTAGTTAATGTAATGAATTGGGTGATCATTGGGTGCCATTACAGGTAGAAGTGACAGCTTTGAGCGATCTATGCAAGAAGCGGACTCCATCTTTGAGCAATCAGTAAGGTTGGAACAGAATGGAGATTACACGACTGCATTGTCGCTGTGTAATGAAGCTATTTGTAAGTAATTATGTTTCAATAACTGCTTTAATATTGGTGTATACATTACTACTGCATGTCAACTTTTCTTGCTCAACCATCAATTTGAACAAGACCTATTAATATACTTAACTGAATGATATTCTTTGATTTTGCCTTATACTTAAAAACAAAAACTGTTGCTTCGATTTGTTTTCCTTTCTGCTTTTGATAGGCTTTTGCTACCGCAGACAAGCCTTTGCAAAGTGGGAACAGACTTAATCAAAAATTGTTTAGTTTAGTGTTTACAGTGTCCTTTAAAATGCACTTTAACATTATGAGTGTCTTTGGGATTTTTGCCTTTTCACCTAATCAGCTTTTAGACCTTGTACTACTATAGCTTACTGAGTGGTTTTTATATATAGACTTCATTTTATATTGTTACTCTCCAAAGCGGTTCTGTGAATATGTATATAAAGCTACATTGTAAACCAAAAAAAATGAGCAGGGACCGCTGTTTCCCTAAATAACATATTTTAGTGCATGGTACGTTCAGCACTCTGTGCCCATTGGTCTACACGCCATCAATATATGCAATAAACTTATGATCAGAGGAATCACATTAACTAGAATCTGAAATTTGCAAATTTAATCAAGTGCAGCTAAAGCCACAGGCTGTGCCGCGTTAAATAAGTCCTTTGTGGCTGGCAAAGGTCCTACCCTGCAGCTGTGTTCTTCATTTCAACTACAGCCAACTACAAACAGCCAACTACAGTACTGCCGCTGCAGAGGTTTACAACCACCTCCGCCTGCCATGTTTACGGTCAGCGTGGCTAACACATGCGCAGACATGCTGTAGATGTGACTTTGCAGTTCCTGACATGTCTGCAAGCACGACAAAGTCACATCTACAGCATGGCTGCGTATGTGTAAGACATGCTGACCTTATCTGCACCTGGCGGAGAGGGAGGCCCTTAAGCACCCCTGCTCTCTGTACTGCTGAAGTTTTAGTAAGAGTAAACCAGTTAGCTTAGGTGTTTTATTTTTTAGCAAATCACAGTGGCTGGCATTTAGCAAGCCAGCCAGCCTGTAAATTTATCTCCCCTTTAAAACAGTGCTACATTATTCATTTATTCTTTTAATTTAATCTCATCGGATACTATTTTAATGTGTCAGTGAATTTAGTGTTAAATTCTTTCGCTGTAAATCTATGGAGTCTGTTTCCACTGGCAGAGTTTTCTTTTTTCCTTTTTTTTTCTTCTTTCCATTCATTAAATTGTTTTATGCGACATTTTAGGATGCATTCGCTGCATACATAAATGTTCATGGGAAATAAACCTGAGGAGCATTATTTTTATTCTCCGTATTGCATGAGTCCATTTTATGCTCTCTTCTGCATCCTTTTTGTTTGTTTTTTTTTTGTTTGTTTTTTGTGTGTGCTGCATTTGTTTCTGCTATGTTTTCTTTTGCATTTTAGCTAAATTCAGATTTGCCATGCATGATGCCAGATCTAGCGCTCACTGCAGAGCCCTAGCAGATAAGAAGTTACAAATGTGCATACGAAAAACATGGAGCCTTCAGGACCGCATGCAGCTGCAGACAAACCCTGAGCCGCCGTCACCAGTTTACCCCTTGCCGCAGGGGGAAGCTATAAGCCAAACCACAAGGTAGCTGCTGTGTTCCTTCAATAACAAGGCATGGATTAGTGATTGCTCATGATTTTTATTTAACATATTCTTCATAACGAAAGCAGATGCAGCGGTAAAGATATGTTAGGGTTAATTTCAAAACCTAAGCCATCCCATCTTGTTAAAAAAAAAATTCTCTAGTAATTTTTATAGCGTTTGCTACCTTGGTAACCTTGTTGTAGTTAATTTTTCAAAGCCAGGGAAAGAAATGAACCAAAAAGAGGTCCCAGCAGCCTTTTAAACTAATACAGTAAAGAAGCTCATTCTTGCTGCATTGTTTTGCTGTTGCTTGGTCCATTTTAATGTCACTTGCATTTCTACGTTTGAAGTACTTGACTTCAGTGTTGATTTTCATCTCTGGTATGGTGTCTGCTGCATTGCTTGCAGAAATCTTGAAGTTACAAAATATTCATATGTTTACCCAAAGTGCTTTTATATAATTTTAGTGACCAGACTATCTCGGAACAAGTTCCAATGAATAGACAATTACTGCTGGAGACCAACACAAAGGAGGACTTCCAATCCACTACATCACTCCACCTGTTAGCTTCTAGCCATGAGTTGCTTCCATTGTCCTCTGAGTCTTCCAACTTATCAACTTCAGAGCAAAGCCCACATAACAAACTTTCTTCAAACTTTTGTGCTGCATCTAACATTTACGATTCTGAAAGTCCTGCCTCATCTCCTGCCATCGATGGGAAAATGGTAAAGTCGGAAGATTATAGGCAAGGTGTTCCAACTGAGCGAACAAAAAGCGAGAAAATGAAAAATGGCAGCCCTGATAACATTAAAGTGGGAGAGGAACATGAAGTAAAAGAAGGTCGAGTAACTTTGAACAAAATTAAAAAAAATGGAATTAAAACTGGTTCTTTACCATCATTGCTCTTTCCGTGGGCACGCCGAACACAGGCTAGGTCTCCTGACAGAAGCAACCCACCCAATCTTTGTAACAAATCCGTTAGTACTGAAACACATGCAAATGATAATATCGGTTCCGGTGTTGACATATCAGTCATTCCACCTAGTACCACCAATCTCAGCTTTCAATCAGCCAATATGTGCTCAAGAGCAAACAGCCACGATAATAGGTTAGACAAACATGTTGAACCTAGCAGTGTAGAATCTTGCAAATTGGATGCACCCAAGAATAAAGGGTTAGTACGCTCTCTAGCAGAACAGTTTCAGAGGCTTCAGGGAAGCTCACCAAAAAGAAGCAGTCTTGGTGTAAACTGTACTGGCGTTGACACTTCTGATCATACATCTCCACCAGAACATATACAGGAATCTTCAAATCTTTCAGACAAATCCAGTTTGCCAGTTAAGACAGTTCAAGCGAACAAAACAATTTGCACAGGACATGCACATCTTTCCCTAGACAACCTGGATGGATATTTTGACAACAAAGGTTCCGGTATATACAATGTTAATAATCAAAATAATGGCTCTAATGCACAAGAGATCTCTAGAGAGGTTATTGATAATGAAAATGCTGCGCTTGGCAATGGAAAACCATTCTACAAAGGAGAAAAAAAGGTTAAATTTGCAAGCACTATTCATTTGCCTGCCTCTGAGCCAATGGACCAGTGGGTTGAAAATGTCACCAGATATTATAATCCTCAAGTGGATGGTGCAAATGATGAACATGATGTTCACAACAGTGTATCTTTTAAACCAAAGTCAGTAAAGTATGGCTTATCAAAAAGTTCAGTTGATCTGCGCCAGTGGAAGCAGGATGCAGAATGGAAGCAAGATTCAGAACAAGAAATTTTAGACCTGCAGACTCTATATAATGCCAGCATACAGCCTTGTTCATACAACAGGAATACGCAGTGGAGGCCTGAAAATGAAAGACAACCATTTGAAAAACCAGGTAAGTGCCTTGCAATAAAGTGACATCTTCTTAGCAAAATCTTATAATTGTAATTCATTCTTTTTAAAGGACCTCATAAAGAAATGCCAGTGATTCACAAGGTGCTTTTTGACCTACAGTTTTCCTCATTGGCATCAAAGCCCTCCTAGCTGTCACTCATTGGAACATAGTACCCTGTTTCCCTGAAAGTAAGACATCCCCCGAAAATAAGGCATGGGGGATGTTTTACTGTGGCATTTGAAATAAGGCACCCCCTGAAAATAAGACACCCCCTGGAATTACCGGTAAGGCACCCCGAATACCGGCTTCTGCAGACATCCTCCTTTTACAGTGCTCTTCTCTGCCTCCCCTGGCACACAATAATGATGTAATCAAGAGTGGTGGGGGAGGAAGTGAGGAGCGCTGTAACAGTAATCTACT
>WMED01012164.1:0-14928 GCA_019650415.1 Pipa parva
CCAGGGAATTATTCTGATCCTTCAGTGTAAGAACATTATAAATTATGGGTACTAGATAACCAAGAAAGTTTTCACATAGACAAGATTTAACAACATAATAATGTTTGCCTGGCACCGATATGAGCGAATTTTCACATAGTAGAGATATGAGAGTTTTCACCTGGAGAATTTGTCATCTGCCATTTACCACTGGCGAATATTTTGCATGCAAAAGGTACTGAAGTGCTGAAAACACCACATTAACTCTATTGCTGTTTTTTTTACCTGACGCAGAGGGAAATTCGCTAGTATGACTCCAGCCTAAATGGCTATTTATCTACAGTATTCATTAAAGGAAGAGCTTTCAGAGCAATCATAGTTAAACAGTTCTTTTGATAATTCTACTGTGTCTGTGATCATAGATAGATTTATTTTTGTCACTCAACAACAAATCAATGTATAAACTGGCAAGTGTGTGGATTGAATTTAAAGTAAATATGAAAATAAAGCACAACGGCTCCCTTGAGTAGGTTAGCTGATGAGCAGATGATGGTTTATAGGAAAACAAAGTAAATGAAAGTAAATGTATAGGCAATCTTGTACCGTGATACTAGCTAGGGAACAGAGATCTAACCAATGACCCACTAGGTGTTACTACAAGCTTTAGAATATCAAACAGTATTTTGCCTGGTGGGGGTGACAAAGGAGGACGGAAGTCTAAATACAGATGGTAACACAGACTGGAAACAGTATCGACTGAAAGGTATAACGAGACATCTATTACCAACAAGTGGAAGTCTACGCACGCTAAGCATTCTGAAAATGCTACAGATCTATTTGAATCAACAGACCATGGGTTTCATGAATAAAGAGTAGAATGCAGAGAGGTACTGTTAGCAAGCAGAAACACTGAGTATAAATCCAAATTTTTAAAAAGAACAATAATAATCTATAAGCACGGAGCCTCATGTTTGTGGACATGAAATGACCTAGTCTACAGACAAATTTTCTAAGCTGGCGGCTAAGCAAGTCCAAAAGTAACTACACAACAGATAATTGAGCTTAGACAAAGTCACAGCTGTATAAATATTGACATACTTTTTATTGTTTTTTATTTCACCTCATTTCCTAAAAACAGACTGGAGTAAGCCAATTTCCATGGCACCCCTTACTACCCAGACTGTTGTTAGCCTGGCAGGAAGTGGCAGTTTTTTGGAAAATAGTTTCCTCTAGATGCAAGAGGATCCTGTCTGCTGGAATGATGTTGGTAGAATATTCATGGATTACCTGGTATACATTTCTCCTCGTCTATAATTTATTAATTGCCCTGGTGTAGAACTAGCCTGCCAGTGGGATCACCAATTGTCTGTTATAGGGATTACAGACAGGAACCTTACTGGCTCACTGTTTATCAAAAGTGTTTGATCCCTTGGTTTATGGTGTGCCAGAAGGCAGTCGATTTTTAATTTCCTGATTTTATTATATCTGTGGGTTACTGAGACGGGTAAATAAACACTACGTATTTAGAGGTAGCCTCGGGGTGTACTAAGCTCCTGTCCCAGGCTGCTTTTATTAAGGAACAAGTAAATGTCCCTACAGGGGAGGGAAATGTGAATGGAAGACTTTGGTCCTTCAACACAATTGGAAACAAATGTCTGAAACAAATTCATTTTGGGAGGAATCACTGTAAGAGGCTTGTGTTCAATAACTGAAACAATTCATTGTGAAGGAGTGGGAGTAGCGTAAACAAAACTAAGCACACAGACCCCAATTACTTAGACTATTATTTACAATTGGCAAATACACATACAGACGTGAGCACCAAACTAATATTTGGATTTGCTAACAACATCTACAGGCAGCTGGCATCTCTCAATCTGCTACATCAGCAACATGCAAAATATTGCACATTATATCATTCCTGTCTAAGGCTTGACCTCCAATGTACCCAGGGCTCTGTGGAGTCGGTAAGCCAAAGCTCCGACTCCCTCATACATGCCGCATGTTTAAGAGATAACTTCATTTAAGCTTTTTATCATCCTTATGATACAATAATCAAGCTATTTAGGTAGAACATAAAATATATTTATTGGATACAAATTTGCAAATATGCAAAACGCTGCAGTAAGTGGGAAGAAAACAGTTTTCAACAAAAACGTTGAAAGCTAATTTTTGTAGTGAGCAAATTTCTTTAATCCTGTTTTCTCTAGCAGATCTGTGATGAGTGCAGCCATTCCTTCCAGTGCCTTTTCCTCTGATCTGTAGCAAGGAGCTTCACTACTGAGCATGTACATAAAGTGCAGCGGAGTTCAAAAGAAGACAAATTGTTGGTGCACATCTTGCTGGCGTACCTGTGACCAAGACAGCAAGTCTTTGTGATGCATCAAAAGCCAAGGTATCCAGGGTAATGTCAACATACCACCAAGAAGGACAAAACACATCCAACTGGATTAACTGTGGATGCAAGAGGAAGCTGTCTGAAAGGGATGTTCGGGTGCTAACCCCAATTTTATCCAAAAAACATAAATCCACGGCTGCCCAAATCACGGCAGAATTAAATGTGCTTCTCAACTCTCCTGTTTCCACCAGAACTGTCCGTTGGGAGCTCCACAGGGTCAATATGCACGGACGGGCTGCTATAGCCAAACCTTTGGTCACTCATGCCAATGCCAAACGTCGGTTTCAATTGTGCAAGGAGCGCAAATTTTGGGCTGTGGACAATGTGAAACATGTATTGTTCTCTGATGAGTCCACCTTTACTGTTTTCCCCACATCCAGGGGAGTAACAGTGTGGACAAGCCCCAAAGAAGCATACTACCCAGGATCATTCATGGTTTGGGCAGCCATATCATGGCATTCCCTTGGCCCAATACTTGTGCTAGTGTAACTGGGCCCGGGCTGAGGGGGTATAATAAATCTTTAGTGCTTGGATTGTGGCCTCCTGACGTTCTCTTCCCCTCCTCCCTTCTCCCGGTTAGTGAAAATTAAAGATGTGGATTTGTACTTACTCCCCCAAAAAAGAAAGTTGTGTTGACCTGGTTTTCTTGCCTCAGGCAATTCCAAACATTCCAAAACTGTGATTGGAAACACTGATTTTTAAAAGTTCACGGCTAAAAAATGGGCGTGTAATGACATCAGACGTCTGTTGAACTTTTAAAAAATCAGTGTTTCCAGTCAGAGTTTTTATATACACAGACCTGTCACTGCACAGAGATCATATCCAAAGTGTTTTTGCTCCTGAAGAAGCCGGGAAACCTGGCGAAACGCGTAGAGTCTGAGTCTGATGTCATTGGCTTTTATTCACTTCATGTTTGTGAGTATATGTATACTACAATAAAATTGTTAAACTTTTATCACAGTCTGCACTATGGGTCCTATGCTTCATTCATAGATAATAGGACAACACCGCTTTAAGGGACACCCATTTGGAGGTTGGATTGTTTAAAGTGCTAGTACCAAGCACATTTTACGCTGCCTCATTTCGACTGATCAGTTCAGCATAGTACTTCCGGTTTTTCCTGGGGACATTCTGCAGAGTTCCTTCTCCTTTCATTTGGTTCAGCGCGGAAGTTTCAATATAAGGTTTCCTTTGGATTCATCTTGGATTTCTCATTTCTGACTTTCTCCCTTGAACTTTTTCAATAACTTTTATCCTTTATTCTTTGACGTTATATATCATTGAATTTTTTTTTTTTATTATTATATATGTTTTAATCTTTACACAAGACCAATTATTTATACCTTTGGCACTATACCTTCTATATAGATTATCTTTTTATCTATATATTTATTTTTTACATCTTTACATATACAGTACTGTCCCTTAATGAGAAGTGTTTCTCCCCAGTAGTTGTTTCATGTGATGCAGAATGATTGAGTAGGCAGCACTGATAAACTCCTACACCAGGAAATTGATATATTGTTGGTTTGTAGCTACCCACTCCCAAAAGCTAAAAAAAAGTCTGCTGTAGATCTCTAGCACAACTGAAACCTCCAACATGGGAAGAAAGAATGGCCGGTAACTCTGTGAAGTAGATGGGCACTTCACTGGAGTAACCATTCTCTTGCCTATTTCATCCACAGATTGGTACAGCTGAGATAAAAGGTCACTGCAGTCTACTTTGTGGTTTTGTTCACATGCAGGCCCATCAGCTTTCCTCTTCATGGAAACTGTGGCCTTTGCCATCACATCAGCAATCGTGCTAGTACTGCCTTTCCCACTAACGGTTGAGGTTCTTTGGCACCCTAGGCAGTGCAATGGAATCGCGCCCCTTTAGTTTTTGATGACACCTGCATAATCCCACTTTCAGACTCTCAGCCTGCTGCACCGCTTAGTAAGCTAGTAGTGGCAGCTCGATCTGATTCTTATAATTTGTGCACTGCTCTGTCTGGGAGCTCAGGGGATTAAATCAGATCATCACCACCTCTGCATAGAAGTACTAGCAGAGTGCAGGCGTCTTTCTCCCCAGCGCTCCTATTAGGATATCATCCTCAAGCGCTCCCCCTTTGCCTTGTATAATCCCCATAGGCATGTGCAGTCCTTTTTATTACTTGCCCTACAACCCTGCTCCCAAACTTTGCTGCCTCCGCAACCCCCTTCCCACACTTGCTGCCCCCCTCCTTCCTATTCCCTACCCTGTGAAGTAGGGGGGCGCTATATTAGCAATGTTCCTACCTCTTCAGCCCGGCTGTCTTCCCTCCTCAAGGCAATTATGCCAGTTCCTGTCAACGCCAGGAACTGACATCATTACTGGAGAGGTAGGAATGCTGTAGCTGTAAGCGCTACAGCAGTGACAGCCGGGCTGAGGAGGTAGGTAAGGAGAGGGGACGGTACTAAGATAGCTCCCCTCTCCTGCTACCCCTAGGCTCGGCATTTTCCAGTATGCCGTACCGGCGCAAAAAAAGCCCTGGTCATATCTAATGGAAATCTACTGATCTCTCTGCCTCTGGGCAAAGAATTGTATCCTGCCATTGGCAGTGTACTTGCAGGCTTCTTCTCTCTCCTGCTGTTTTCTCCTTTTTAAATCCTCTATCTCCTCTCTTTTCCATGAGGGAATTGGTGTTGAAACCTCCGACATGGGAAGAAAGGGTGGTCGGTCACTCTGTGAAGTAGATGGGCACTTCACTGGAGTAACTGTTTTCCAGCCTGTTTCATCCATAGAGTGGAAAACACAATCATTTCAATTAAGAGCCTAGATCCTTATATAAGGAATAGAACAGACCTTTACAGGACATTTCATTATTTTCCCAAATTCTTATGAAAATATATTCAGCATATACTGCAATGAACTAACTCTACCAATTTATTATATATTTTGGGAGTCAGAGTCGGCCCATTTTATAATGGCTCCGACTCCGATTCCACAGCCCTGTATTGATCTGATCAGACGAAGATTGCATACATACTCCAATGAGTGATATGATTATTTGGATAATGATGATTGAAAAATACATGAAGGAAGTCAAAAATGTTTGGACGATAAATTTAAAGGTAGATAAATCTGAAAGTTGTTATTTTACAGTTCGCTTTCAGCCTTTTTTTTAGCTAATTATTTGGCTTTGTTTATTTTTTTTTTAGTTATTATTTTTTTGGAACTATATTCTATTACTTATCTTTCCATTCAGACCCTGTGCAACAGCTCTACCAATGGTATTTAAGTTAAGAATGAGGGGGTAATTCAGCAATGTGCAAAGTGAGCTCTGGATCCTTCGCATCACTTTGCACATGCTGTTATGCGCTCGCTGATGTCCGAACGCTTTAAAGGGATTCCAGTTTCGGCGAAGCGAGCGAGACGACTCAAGTGGTCTCGCCAAGACTGGAATCCCTTTAAAGCATTCACTGATGTCTGCGTGCAGGACATCAGGGAGCGCATAATAGCATGTGCAAAGTGATGTGAAGGACCCAGAGCTCACTTCGCACATTGCTGAATTACCCCCTTATTGTAGCCCCGTCCACATGATGATGCAAATTGTATCATTAAGCCCCACCCACAAAGTCCTCATTAGTATCTCCAGGGTATAAGGCCTCCCTAGGTTCTCAGGTATGTAAAAGAGTATAATAAAATTCTGCAGCAGCAAACAAAATGGCAGGAATGCAGAGCTCTCACTGAAACTTCACATTTACCCACAGCTAAGTAATCCAGGGAAATTGTTTACAGTGAACTAACAATTCATATCAATGTATAGCAAGGATGGCGAACCTATGGCAGAGCCCTCTCTGTTGGCATGCGAGCAGTCACCACATCTGCCTTCTTTACAGGCCGCAGACCCGATCCGACAGTTTTCAGGATGGATCCGTGGCCTGCAGTGAAGGAGCGCTCGCCCGCAGAGAAGTTCTCCTCCCCTGACGCATATGCGCTCCTCTCCCAGCGCAGGCATGATGACTTCACTCATCAGCGCCGGCGCTTTGGGGGATGGGGCTGGTAGTGACGTCACCTTTTTGGCACGGGATACCAAAAAGGTTTGCCATTACAGATGTATAGCATTGCAGCACCTAACAGAGAAATGCTGTTTTATTTACAAATGTCTGTCTCCAAGCTCAGCAGTGACTGCAGGACTTTTTCTCATGGTCCTTACTCTGACACACACAGTATGGTTCATGTCAGTTGTAAGCACATTTCTCTGTTCTGCAGAGCCATCTGGGAAACAGGGTTCCCAAACCAAAAAATGTGGTGAATGAAGTCACGGATTCGGCATTTCAAACATTTTCCCTGCAAATCATCCTTCCAAGGTCACAGAGCGCTAAGCACATTTAAAACCATCACAGGCCTGCCGTGGTTCACCAACTCCCAAGACTAACTTTACACTTTAGTAAATCTCACTCATGTCCTCTGGCTTGAGTTAATAAATGTAAGGCAGGCAGTAGTAGCCAAACATGCACTGGGTGGGTAAACAAATGGGGCAGTAATGCTATCATTCCATTACTGCCCTTTTTGACAAAGATAAAAACTATAAACCAAAGGAATGGTCTGAAATGAATCTACAGAATAAGGCTTCCTATATAGTGTAACATTTCCTAAATAAGATGCAAAAATAATGGACCAATGAGGTAGACTCTTACTTGCCTAAAAACTGATCCCAAGCTTAGACAGGAAGCACCATAAAATGCTTACAACCCAGCACTATAAAAGGCACAGTTATGTTGTGGAATAAGCTGAAAATAAGTAAGCGTGAAGGGAATGGCCCAGTTTAAGAAAGGTTCCAGTCTCCTACCAGCTAGTTCATTTTTTCCCTCCTACCACACCCTGCAATGCTGTTAGGTAGAGAGGAAGACCGGTGAAAACCAAATAGAGATGTACCTGTCCCATGTGGTGCCATATTGCTATGAGGTCAGAGGTACCGGTGAAAACCAAGTAGAGATGTACCTGTCCATGTGGTGCCATATTGCTATGAGGTCAGAGGTAATGTCCTGCAGTAGCCATTAAATGACAGACAGTTAAAGTAGAGTTGTTGTCCATTGCTAAGTTTACACAGCTTCTGCTGAAAGCTCTATGTCCTGCTAAGAATATACCTAGTGTTTTATATTTATTATAACGGGAGACCTATGTATGTTATTCTGCACAAATGCTACCATTCAACTGAAACTTTAAGGGGGAAGTTGTACTGAAGAATGCAGGAAAATACGCAATGTTTTGTTTTTTTTGGGGGTGGGATATCCATGTCATAACTCCTCTAAGCACATGCACTATTACCTGTACATGTCTGCTCTAGATACACACAATTATCCAAAAGGTGCCAGACCAGTTCACCTCCTGATATTCTGCACGCCACTGTACCCAGTCTGCCAGTCTGTAAAATGTGTGTTTCTTTAAAATTTACCAGAGGTAACCATAGAGTTCTGTGTGCACTTCTTCAGCAGACTGATTACGTTTTCTACAAATAAGACTAATCCTGCTGGATTACAGCTGCCAAGGGACGGGCTATTCCTGCTGACTTTATCCTAGAGTAATAGTTAACAGCAGTGGACAGCTAGTAAATATCATGATGTATCCTCTTATCATAGAGGATCCACAAAGTCCAATCATCTGAGGGACAACAGAATGCTTTTATTAATAACATTCTGATTGTGCTTCCCAGAAGGCATGAAACGTCATGGGACTAGATTCTTCCACAGCACTACGGAGACAATAAGTCACTTTATATCTTCTCTGTATAGACAGGTGCACATGACTGAATGTAGAAACATATGAGGGACATGTGATTTGCATGTATCTACATATAGAAGTGGAGAGATTTGAATGTAAGCTGACTAAAGATGCTGAATACTGTAATGCTTTCCAATATTGCCAATAGCCTGGTACTCTAAAAGCAATATTTCAATAGACAATCAATGAATAAGGTCTATTAATCCACATCAACCAATCAGAATCTAGTATTCACTAGTATAAGGGAGCTGGTATTAGGAAAGTCAACTGGTTGCTATGGCTTACTAGAACTCCATTAACTTTTGCCCATGTTGATACATTCCCTCTCCAGCTGACCACAGCAAAGGGAGGGGTAAACACTGGTCTGTAAGGATCCCTAAAACATCAACACCAACCACGAGTTTTACCTGCAAACACTAGGAGCCCAATGTAAGAGGGGAACAACAATAGTAACTCAGGCCAATGGCAACTGCTGTAGCTCAGAGTGACAAAATGGCTGTGTCCAGTGAATCATGGGAAACCATTCCCTTTTCTACAATTTTCACATTGAAACTAGAGGCTGAGGAAGGGAGGGAGGGATAATGGACCCTTATTCATTCCTACTTTCCATTATCACAGAGTAGCTGGTAAGAGGAAAACTCTTAAGTAAGACTGACAGCAGCACATGTGTAAGAGCACGGGATCTTATTCCCGTTCCCTGGGAGGGGGAATATAAGTGAGGGAGACTAGAAGGAACAGCTTCAAAGGCCAAAAGACCGACTGCAAAACCCGCACCTGTTTCCAACCTGTAACACTTAATCCAGCGCCCATTTAAAGGGGATTGGAAAGGCCAGTTAATGGTAAAGCCAGGCAGGTAGGATTGCACACGCTACGACACTGGCCTGCATAACTTCCCACGGCCGGCCATCTCTGTGGGGAATTCGTAGAGATTTTATGGTGTGCAGCAAACAAAAGGCATGTGGGAAAGAAAAAGTACATGTCATGGTTCACTTTTATACGCATTATATCCATTTAATAACACAATAACACTGAAATATCCCTGCTTTTTCCCTCCAGTTATTCCTTGCTTTATCCCTTAGGCTGGGGCCACACTAGTGCTTTACCCCTGATAAAAGTGCAGTGTTACAAAATGCTAGCGTGGTCCAGCCTTGGGCCTCAATCACACTACTGACCTTCCCACAATTAACTGTGGAAGTGACTCGCATTGGACTTTAAAAGATGCCAGTGGATGAGTTTCACTAAGAAAGGTCTTTGCTTTTTAACTACATATAATAGCATTATGGTAGATAAAGCCACTTAGTTCTGTTCACTGAGCAGAGAGAGATACACAATGGTCACTGACAAGAGAGAGACACAATGGTCACTGGCCAGAGAGAGACACAATGGTCACTGAGCAGAGAGAGACACAATGGTCACTGAGCAGAGAGAGACACAATGGTCACTGGTCACTTTCCCTTTAAATTAATAAGTAGTAAAACAAAGGGGAACACTATTACAGCAGAAAAGTGCCAAAAGTGAATGGATTTTAGCGAGACAGCCATCCCATCTACTTATTGGATGTCGCATATTAAAAAGCATACTAACAAATGAACTTATCATACAATATAAAATGGATTCAGCATTATCTAATAGCTGGATAGCTTCGCTGAACAGGAAGCGGGTAAATTAACAGTACCAAGGGTAACAAGTTTCAGTGTTATGCCTTCAACAGCAAAGAAAGAACATTTAAAGCTGTAAAGAAAACACATTTCAGCAATTATCTAGACATGGAGAGTGGAGCTCAGGCCTTCGTATAAAGCCACTTACAACTTTCCAGTCTTGTCCAAATACTGGCACGGCTCTTCCAATAGACCAAAAAGGCAGTTGTCTAAGAACCCAGGGTTATAAAGAGGGCTTTTTTCTCTCACGTAATACTCTGTGTACATTATTGCCTCTTGTTATACAGTATGGTATTTTGTATAAAGCAATATTCTTTATATTTAATGGATATACAGTATTAAGACCCAAAATGTTACTTTCACCTCAGACCCCACATTTAACCGAGTCAGCTCTGGACAAGTACCCATCAATATTAAACAAGGCGAGAATAGAAAACAATAACAATTTAACAAGAAAGGGTGGGTGAATGTACTTTGCCTGACCGCAGAATTTTTCTAACATGAGACAAAGTTTCTAAATAGTCACCTAATTTAATCCCCAGGGTTTTGCAATAGAATGAGGCAGCAGTTTTGCTCGTTTAACTGAGTTTCTGTTTATAAAGATGCTCTGCTCAGCAAATCCTAAAGTTCCTTTAAGTAATAGGAGTTACCTGTGTGAGCAGCTGGTCTTGAGACAACCCGTTGATCCAGCGAGTGTAGCGCTCAGTGGCCCCATCAGGGTCTCTCCGCACCTGGCAACCGATAATCTGCAGATATATGAGGTAGGGAGTGTGGGCTTTAATACAAGTTCAGAGCACTGATATTAAACAAATAGCATCTCCATAAAATGTATATCAGAGTAGACCACTAACAATGGAGGCACAGTGAACGCACAGATACAGGATACAAGCCCAGGTAATATGGAATCTCTTAAAGGAACACTCCAGCCAAAAAAAAAAAAAAAACACATTTGCTAATTTATGCTAATTACTAACTTTTAGAAAATGCATCTTTTTTTTTTTTAATTTTGGCCAAAAAGTCCACTTTCTTACCTGTAATGAAGTGCTGTCCAGCACTTCCTTGTTACAGACTCCATCTTCTTTCTCTGCTGGCGACTTTACAGCGTCTGGTTTAGGCAGCCCTCTGAGGTGTGCTTTCCTCTGCAGCCTCTCTCCCTGTGAATCCCCACATCGGCATTTCCTAATAGTTACATGGGAGAGTGTGACATCATACAGAGAGGACGCATTGATGATGTCAAGCTCTCCCATGTGACTATTAGGAAATAAGAGAGAAGATGGAGTATGCAACAAGGAAATGCTGGACAACACTTCTTTACAGGTAAAAAAGTGAACTTTTTGGCAAAAATTGAAAAAAAAATGCATTTACTAAAAGCTAGTAACTAGCATAAATTAGCAAATGTGTTCTCTTCAATTTTGGCTAGAGTGTTCCTTTAAAACAGTGGTTCTCAACCTGGGGGTTGTGACCCCTTTTGGGGTTAAATGACAATTTGCTAGGGGTCGTCTAACACCCCTTGGGATTGTCGCAGATTTTTGATACCCTTTTATCAGCAACTGTAACAATTTTAAAGTCGCGACAGCGTCACGGTCACGGATAAAGGGTCGTGGCAAAAAAAGTTTGAGAACCACTGCCTTAAAACTACATGGGGTAGCGCTGTAGAGTGAATAGACAATGACCTAGTGAATCCCACCTATAGGACTGAACTGTTATTATTTCAAGAATGACAGGCAGAGGGGGTTCTGGCTAGATTTACGCCCTGGGAGAACCTCCCCCTGACCACCACCTCCAGCAGCTGAGAAACTGAACAGAGTGGAAACCCAGGAAGTTTTGTTTTCACTTTTTTTCTGATGCCGCTCATGCGCCCTCAAACAGATTGCGCCCTGGGCAGTCACCCACATTGCCCACAGTAAAAACCGGCCCTGATCACCTGATCACAGGCTCCTCCACAACCTGACACATAGGGACCTGTAATACAAGTTTTATACCCCACTTTAAACTGCAAATTGCCCAGTGTCCAATAGGCCAACTTTTTCAATGGACAGTACTCAGAAAACTACAAATGATTTGGCTGGCTGAGCCCTTCGGGTTTGCTAAACTTGTGGTGCCCCCCAAAGCAGTACCCTCTATTGGCAACCCTGTTTATTCATTATATATTATACAATGTATAAAAAGTAATATTTTGTAAAGCAGCAGAATATTAGATTAAATACTAATTACTCTAAAAGCTAAAAAGGTTAGGCCCAGCTGTGTTACATGAGGCTCAATGCCAGCCCCTATGCAGAATATAAGTGAAAGAGGAGGTAGAATTAAATAGGCCACGGGGTCTCAAACATGCAGCCAGAGGACATCCTCATGACAAAAAAAAGAGAAATTTAGGGCTGCACACACAATAAACTGGTAGTTAACTAAAACATTTTTGCTGACTCATATTAAGCAGTATGTGACAACAATGTTCCGGGGGTTAGCAGTCTGCCTTCACAACAGCCCCCCGAAATGTTGTTGTCACATACTGCTTAATATGGGTCAGTAAAAATGTTTTTGTTAAATTCTATTTTAGCTTGTGTGCATCCCTTAAAGTGCACCTGTCTCATAAAAACACTAATACTAATTTAGGTTGTACTAATGAAATAAACGTTTTGTAAATATATATGTAATTAAAAAATTTAACTTTATACAGCGTTTCTCTCTCTCATCTTCCCAGTCAGCCTGACTTTTCTTTCCCGGGTCAGGTGGCCGGGGCTAAATGATGATTGACATTATACCTCCTCCAATCAGATCCCTGCTAGATCATGATTTAAGGGATCTGAGCAGAGGAGCTATAATGTCAATCATTATTTAGCTCCGCCCACCCGATACTCAGGAAAGAAAAGTCAGGCTGACATGGAAGATGACAGAGAGAAACACTGCATAAAGGTACATTTTATAAAATACAAATACAGTATATTTACATAAATGTTTATTTCTTTAGTGCAACCTAAATTAGTATTAGTTTTGAGGTAACAGGTGCACTTGAATTTCTTTTTTGTACCTGCATCTTTCTTTCTTCTTGCTCGCGTGGGGGCTTGCACCACATTATTTGGATTGAAGGTGAATTTGCAATTCCTCCCTCTTGTTCATACATTAGACATCCTCACAACAACAGACAGTATGTAGAAGGAGGAGAGTGCCAACTAGTGGTTTAGGGTGAGCCCCTGCAATGGGGGAGGGACACACTACCACCACCCACTGAACACTGCTTCTTCACGGCGCACAGCGATGTGTGCAGGTAAATCAGATCGCATTGTATTTTAAAGGATTGCCGCCCATTAATTTTACTTCTACGTGCTTCCTATATACTCGGACTGAGTTTGAGATCCCTGGAATAGGTAGAGTGGTATCATTAGCAGAGTCAGCCAATGTTGGGGAAGGAGCTGAACTGATCTCCCAGCACTGTGACACTTTTATAGGGACATGAAATATGATAATTCTCCTTGGCACAGAGAAAGTCTTGTGGCTTTATTTAAGCAGAGGGTTATGATAGCACTGTGACATTTCTACACAAAGAACTAACATGAAGCTATGGGATGGGATAAATTTTACACCCGTTGATATATAATATGCTCCAAACACTGGCTTAGATGATTACAATTACCCATGTGCCAATAACACAGTACCGACAAAAACCATAGTAAAGATCCACTGCAAAAATATTCACTGTAAAAGGTTACAATTGATCTACACGTGCCATACAGAGGATTAGGTGGCTTTTATATAAGTGAAAAGACAGCACATTGATTTTGCATGTTTAACAGCAACTTTGCAAAGTCTAAATACTTTGGAATGTTATAAAAAGCCTTTGAGACAGGAGCAGCGCTGCCGCTGACTAAAGTAAATGAACAAATAGTACAGAGTAATTCTGCTGTTATAGTCATAGCAACCTTCTCTGCAGCCAAATAATAGCACTGCCGTTCACTGGAAGCTATTACCTCTCCACTTAATGCCACTATTGTACATCCTGAGGGTGAGATTGAGGTCTACAGACCGGATGTGGAATGTGGAAATCAAGTTCTTATTCTATTATAAGAACAAAAATAAATAAGGATTTACAGCCAAGACTCCATATGAAATGCCAATCAGCAGTTTGCAAGGCAGATATTATCCGAAGCAATGGAGACACTGTGTAAATACAGCTGCACTAGTAAATAAACAGTCTACCATTAGCACCTCTGTGGCACAAAATTTTATTACATCACTAAATTCTTACCTCCTTCGGATAAAACAAAGAATTATTTGATTATTAAGGGGAAACTAAAGGCTAAAAAAAATGTTTGGTCTGTTATTTAGATATTATGTCTACCATTTCTACCAGCACAGAAAGGGAGTCTTTACTGTAAGAACAGTCATGGTTTCCCCACCAGCACAGGAAGGGATTCTTTACATTAAGGGCAGTCATTGTTTCACTTCCAGCACAGAAAGGGGTTCTTTACTGTTCTTTCCCATCAGCACAGGAAGGGATTCTTTACTGTAAGGACAGTCATAGTTTCTGGACAATCATATCTCCACTTTCAGTAAAGGAGGGAATTCTTTATTGTAAGGACAGTCATGGTTTCCTCACCAGCACAGGAAGAGATTCTTTACTGTAAAGGGTAGTCATGTTTTCACTCTCAGCACAGGAAGGGGTTCTTTACTGTAAGGACTGTCATGGTTTCCCTACCAGCACAGAAAGGGATTCTTTACTGTAAGGACAGTCATAGCTTCTGGACAATCATAGTTCCACTTCTGGCACAGGAGGGAATTCTTTACTGTAAGGACAGTCATGGTTTCCCCACCAGCAAAGGAAGGGATTCTTTACTGTATAAGGGTAGTCATGGTTTCACTTCCAGCACAGAAAGTGGTTATCTACTGTTCTTTCACATCAGCACAGGAAGGGATTCTTTACTGTAAGGACAGTCATAGTTTCTGGACAATAATGTATTCATTTTCAGTAAAGGGGGAATTCTTTATTGTAAGGACAGTCATGGTTTCCCCACCAGCACAGGAAGAGATTCTTTACTGTATAAGGGTAGTCATGTTTTCACTCACAGCACAGGAAGGGGTTCTTTTCTGTAAGGACTGTAACATAGTTTATAAGGCTGAAAAAAGACACAAGTCCATCCAGTTCAGCCTATTTT
>WMED01012165.1:0-14928 GCA_019650415.1 Pipa parva
AGTCAAAGGGGGTCCGCGGGCCGGATGTGGCCCCCGGGCCTCTAATTGAATAGCCCTGGCATAGAGATTCCTCCACTTTAACTTGGAAGTGTTTTAAAGAAGAAGTAAAGGCTTGTAAATCGTAGGGGCAATTTTTAAAAGAGGTTGTAATAATTACCGATTTTGCTCTTTCTTCAGTGCTAACTTTAAGTTACAGACTATCTTTTCTTTAGTTCCAGCTCTGTGAACCTGTGTGGTTTTTTTCTTTTTTTCTTCTAACATTGCTGTTGAAGCAGGTGCAGCAGCAGGACTCTGATTTTAATACTGCTTCAGTGCTTTCTTACCTCAATTATGTTGAAGAAACGAAGATTGTGCTTTTTGTACAGGAAAAAAAAAGGAAGATAATAGAGCTTATTCGTGAAAGTGAACACTTGCGTAAACGTCTGAATTCACTTTTGTTTGACACTTCCTGATCTTCGCATATTCAGCAAACATTGCAAATTGGCAAGCTTGTGACCAATTCAGAGGCTCGCCCTAGTCACAGACTTACAAAGCTCTTCATATCATTTTGCATGGCAGGTAATTCACCTATTTGTTAAGCACTGGAGTCTATCAGAATAGTGAATTCAGCAGGGTGTACTGTGTCAAATCCGCCAGATTTACTTTGCCAGAATTAAGTGGGGGATTGATGGCAGAGCTCCTACTCTCCAAATAACTACACCACACTATGCAAGAAACCACGTCTGACACAGTTGGCTTCTTTGCTTAAAGGAGACCCAAAGTAAAAAATTAAAAGACTTAAAAGACTTACCTTATCCAGAGCTGATTGATTATAGTCACAGCATGAGCTGTGCTGTAATTAGCCGGCTCCCGATGTTTCCCCCGACGCCTCCTACAAAGTGCGCTGACTGACTGAGAAACCAGCGCGCAGCTCCTTCTTTTCCTTCCCCGGCTTCTACATCATCACACTCATTGTTGGGAGCGTTCTCATTGGCCCCCGCAATGAACGTGATGATGTTTAGGCACGGGTGTTACAGGGTGGGAGGAGCTACGGCGCTGGCTGCCAGTCAGCCAACGCTGTGAGAAGCATGGGGGGAATCCTCACGAGCCGACTTATTACAGCTCAGCTCATGCTGTGACTGTAATCAACCGGCTCAGTATAAGGTAAGTATTTTAATGGTTTATTATTTTTTTCACTTTAGTTCTCCTTTAATGAATGCATAAAGTTTTTTTGTTTTGTTTTTTGTTCTCCAATAGCTAACGGACACTGCATTTTGTAGAAATTAATAGAAGTATATTTATTAAAACACCTACTTAATACATTTATACTAATATTAATATTCAACACCTGACTATTGCTGTTTTCTTACTATTATGCAAACTGCCAAGAGCAGATGGACCTTTGGGAAAAAATCTTTACCTGAGAAAATATTCCTCGTTTCAAATGACAGAAGTACAAATTAAAAAAAAAACTTGTGACATCCTAGTGCAGTGGTGGTGAACCTGTGGCACACGTGCCAGAAAGGGCACTCAGAACCCTCTCTGTAGGCATACGCACCGTTGCAACAGCTGCCCTAGCAGCAGTATAGTCCACAGACCCCACCTGACAGTTTCCAGGATCCGCAGCCTACACTGAAGGAGCACATGCTCGCTGGGAGGATCTACCGTGTTTCCTTGAAAATAAGTCAGGGTCTTATATTTTTGCTCTAGGTCTTATTTTCTGGGAAACAATTACTGGGCCGGCTTTGGGAGAACAGCTGAACTGCTGCACTCCACTTCCTGCTTCCGGCTAGTGAGGCACTGGCGTTAATCGGGCAGACTCGGGAGTCACGTGATCGGTTCAGCACTTGTCTTTCTCCTCCCCACAACTTCAGGGCATTTAAATCCCGGCACCTACTCCTCCTGCCCTGTCAGGTCTGCAGTTTTGGGGACTCAACTCTGCCAGGTAGGGGACTCAGGCAGGTGATAGTCCTAACAGGGGAAAGCTTTAAAAATAACTGCAGGTAGGTCTTATTTTCAGGGGGAGGTCTTATTTTTAGCGGAACACGGTAGGGATAGCTGTTGCCTTAGGGCAGGGGTTTGCAAAGTGCGGCTCACAAGCCACTTGCAGCTCTTTAGCCGCCTTGTTGTGGCTCAGAGCGTACCTCTGAAGCCCCGCCCATTACTACTGACTGCTCTTCTGATTGGCTGTTAGCAGTCATGTGGTTGGGAGAGTGCGCTCCTCCAGTGGCTCACAAAATAGTTGTCGTCACTGGAGGAGGTAGCGAAATGGCTCCCTCCTCAACGAAGTTTGCTAACCCCTGTCTTAGGGAATAAAAGTACTTTATACAAAGACATATGCTAATCTTGTGTATATACTCATTGTGGCACTTCTAAGGCAAAACCCCCCCAAATCTTCTTTTACCTATATGCATAATTCAGGCCCTTTTTTCCATTAACTTTCTTTTTTAGAACATGAAACAAGTAAATGAATGAATAATATGGGAGGGGGTCGATTATCTAAATCTGTTCTTTTAAAGTTAAAAATGACAAATCAAGCTCTTTACATGGGATTAATTGTTAGCTTGTACACTGGTTTTCTTTTAACTATCATTAAATGTATTCTGATTTATTCACAGTTGTACACCACCTTTCCACTTCTGTCATGTGATCAGCAGAAAACCACTCTGTGGTTGCATGAGCTGTAAGTCAGTAGGAAATCCTGACATAAGCAGAATAAATAAAGCTTTCTGCTGATTTTTATAGGAAAAAAAAATCGGTGGAAAAAATATGCATCAAAAAGCAACTTTCGACATGGCAATTAAAGTCTTTTTAAATATGGGATACTGGCATAAAAAAAAAAACATTTATCCAGCATTAAGTGGTCAGAAAACCTTAAGGGGGGAATTCACCATTGAGGGAAGTGAGCTCCGAATCCTTTGCCTCACTTCGCACAGACTGTTATGCGCTCGCTGATATCCTGCATGCGGACATCAGCGAGCACATTAAAGGGATTCCAGTCTCGGCGAGGCAACTCTTTTGGCCTCGCCGAGACTGGGATCCCTTTAAAGCGTTCGCTGATGTCCGTGTGCAGGATATCAGCGAGCGCATAACAGTTTGTGCGAAGTGAGCCGAAGGATTCGGAGCTCACTTCCCTCAATGGTGAAATACCCCCTAAGACTTTTGTAAATCACCTCCTAAATGTTTAACAGTTTATTGAAATGACACTGTGGCTGTTAATTAACAACGTATTACTTTTGTGTTAATATGCTCCCATTAGTTCTATGTTTTCAAATTTATTATATTACTAACAGATGGTAGTTTTCTTTCTCTAAACACTACTAATATACCGTAGAATACAGGTCCCCAGATTAGCACACCCAACTCATTGAATTGTATTTAAGCAATATATCTTTTATCATAGCAGTTAGGTTTAAAAAAACATTAAAAACAATAAGCGGTGGTGTACAAAAACACCAAACTCCTCGCTCTGTTTGGTGAAAATGACAGGAAGAGGAAGTGAAGAGGATTGCGGCTGCAGTGTACAGTGCTGTATCTTAAAGGGGAACTATAGTCAGATTACAGCTTTACATATGTAGTACTGTACCTTAGTGAGAAGCGTTTCTCCACAGTAGTTGTTTCATGTGACACAGAATGATTGAGTTTGCAGAACTGATAAACTCCTGCACCAGGAAATGTGTGTGTGTGTGTATGTGCGTGTGTGATGTGTACTGGCCAGTTTTCCATGAAAAGGTACCCTTCCCCCAGACATTTTTGCCCTACTTACTACTTAGCACATGTGCACAAGTCAACTTTCCTTCTGTAATCTCCTGCATTCCAACTTAATTTATGTGGCCAAAAGGTCAGCACAATTGCTTAACCAATAGCAGTCAGGCAGCTTTTTCTTCTCATGTTGCCTGACTTGCAGAACAGAAAGAGGAGGGGGAGCGGGGGAGGAAAATGTTAGTTCTCAGGAAAACTAATTAAGTGAAACAAACTACAAGTATAATTTCTTCCTTAAATTTTTTATTAAATATTTGTGTCAGCAATTGGCTTAATATAGGTGTAGGCAAACCACTGCACTGGAGCTGCATGTGGCTCTTCAGTCTCCCTGTTGTGACTCCCTTCTGCATTGATTGACAAATGGGGAAAAAAAAAAAAGAATAAATGTTATTTATCAGTGTAATTTTGATTTATATATTTTTGTTGTTGTTTTCATCTGTTGTTCAGGTAAAATTGAGATTAAAACTTTTACAAGTTTCTAAGCTGTTAACTTCTTTTCTTCATTGGAAGAGGGGGAAAATGGCGCTTTTGATAGTAAAGTTTGCTGACCCCTGTGTTTAGTATAAAGGAGTTTTTATTTTTATATATATATATATATATATATGTGCAGTTATATCAGCACTATAGTGCCCCTTTAAGTTAATTTTAAAAAATGCAGTATAGCATTTTCAATCCATTAGGATTAATTAGGAAAGTGAAGGGAGTACCAATAGGCAGTAGAGTGTAGCTCCAATTGTTACATCAAGTGCCACAAAAAATAAAGAGTTTTACTTGTGTTCTTCAGACTGTCTAAAACTGATGCAAAACGGTAATATAAAAATTAGCACATGCTGACTAGTTACAAATCATTTTTCGGACAGTTTATTAATAGACGTGCATTTATTGGTTTTGTTTCACTGTGCATATAGCAAGTGTTGCACTGTATACTGATAAGCAATATGCTCACTGTATAAAGATATGGAGTATGTACATAAAGATAACAACCACATATAGTCAGAGGCTAAACTAAAGAAATGCATAAAATAGCCTTTTGTGGTTTGTTTGAGGACATTATCATTAAATATTTTGCTTGTGAATAGTAGTAAGAGCAGCTCAGTGAACAGAAGTTAGCTGCAACCAGCAAAGTAATAAAAATCTCAAAATTAGCTTTAAAAGGACTTTTTTTTTTTTTTTTTTTTTAATACAAATCAATGATATGCCAATCAACAAACTTTTTCAGGTTTTACTGGTTCTTTAAAGGAGAACTAAAGCTAAAAAAATAAAAAAGACCAATTAAATACACGCCTCATAGTAAGTTGAATCGTTGCAGTCACAGCTTGAACTGTGCTGTGTTTTCACTGCACTGAGGCAGACTTCACAGCCCATAGGCTGACACAGGAGCCAGCGTGAAGCTCCGCCCTCTTAGTTGATTCGGTGATGCAAAAGGCTTCAAACGCCGTCATGTTCATTGAGGGGAGCGTTCTCATTAGCCCTGCAATGAATGTGATAATGTTTGAAGCCTTTTGGACCGCCGATTCAATAAGTGGGCGGAGCTTCAGGCTGAATCTTGTGTGGGAAGTGTGATGAAAAATCTGCCTCGGTGCAGTAAAAATACAGCACAGTTCAATCTGTGACTGCAACAAATCAACTTACTATGAGTGATGTGTATTTAATATGTCTTTTTTTTGCTTTAGTTCTCCTTTAAGTTTGACTGGAAATTGTAAGTGTATTTGGAGCATAGATCTTTACAAATGTCAGGTTGGGTCACAAAGGTTAGCATGTTGAAATATAAGCCAAGCCAAGCAGCAAGATGATAAAATCACACAAAGATCAGAACCAGGGCACATTAAAACATGAAATTCTCCCAGAAATGCAATAATATAACTTACATGCAGACAGCAGGATTTTAGCGTGTTGTACTGTCACTAAGATATTATACCTAGATGTTTTATCTAATGGATACCCACAATCCTTTCACCTGCACTATTGTGGCTAAACAATACAATATGCAGTGATCATTCTCTGAATCCATAACTTCCCAATGGATCAGATACAGGTTTTTTAATATCCTGTAACACCCAAAAAATGAAACATTTCCATGTTGTGCTATAGACAATAATGATCTTAATTACAAAAAAAAAAAATAGCCAGTGTGGCCCTGGCCTTATTACTTTGTCTATCATTGCTGATAGCAGCCATGTTGTCAAACAGGACTCACCCGTTCCCATTGTTTTCTTTGGTAATTTAGATAACACACATTCCATAAATTCTCCCCAAAGCCCTATTTTTAAAGATAAATAGCTAACACAATTTTGAAAGCACAAACTGAACGTATTGCTAATACAAAGCCTTTGAGGTATCTTCATTTTTTGTGTTGCTTTTCTTTGAATTTGAGAGTGTTCTATAAACACTGACTTTATATCCTCACATGCAACTTAGAATAGTCACATTCTAATGCAGCGGTTCTCAACCTGTGGGTTGTGACCCCTTTGGGGGTCGAACGACACTCTCACAGGGGTCGCGAATACGCTGTGAAGCCGGAAAAAAGCGCAGGTCCCTTTTTATATAAGGGTTCCTGTGCGGCGACGTCTTTCCCGAACGTCATCACGTGTCACGCGTACATGATGACGTTGCTCCCAAACGCACGTGAAGACGTCAGTACCGGGGGTCGTGGTCTCAACAAGCTTGAGAACCGCTGTTCTAATGGGTCAATAATTAGACATGAAGAGCATAAGAAATATCAGCTATTAACCCATATTAGCTCTTTGATTAGAATAGGGCCTGTAATTGGAAGGCCGCATATGAACGTTATATCAGGCAGATTTCCATCGTGTTTGTTTCTGGGATCAGGCATTAAGTTCTGGGGACGTAACTTACACTGATCAATATCGACATAACTCAAAACTTTATAGGGCCTACACCAAAATCAGTTTGTTACATAAATTAGCCAAATTCCCAGTAGCCCATTGTTGCAATGTCCAACTCCTCTGTAGTCAAGCAGCAAATGTTTTAGCAATCCTTCTTGTATCTGGTAACTGTTCTGTCAGATGTTCCTAGTGCATTTTCTTATTTACCCTTTATATAATTTCCTCAACTTTGGTTTTGTAATTTTTGTTTTTTTTCAAGTTCCCGTTTTTTGTTTCTGCACGGTTTCACAGCCACAAGCATTTGAACGGATGCAGCACTTGTGATTGTTTGCATGCTAATGAATGTAGTGCTAATAGCTCAGTATGCCATAGAAACCAATTACAACTATTTTTTTCTTTATTTTTTTCCTCTCTGCATTTTGGCTTCTAGTGGAATTGAGGCTCAAAAGGTTTAAATGTGGGAGGAAGATGGAATTAAACCATTCAAGGAGAATTGAACTGTTCAGTACTCTTGGGGTGATTCAACTTTGCTGGGCTTAATATATACTGATTCTAATATTTTCTCCAGTGCTTTCTCCTAGCTCTCTTTATAGAGATAAATTCTTCAGCTTCTAGTGTTGTGACAACTGACTCATCTTCAACATCAGTGATGGGAGCAAGTGCAGAAGCAGTTTTAGGTCAGAAGACTGCTTCTGCATTTGCCCACATCAGCAGTGTTGAAGAGAAGATGGAAGTGAAGCGGATAGTGACAGTGGAACTAAATAAAATAATTTTGCTAGAACAAGAAGCAGGAGTCAGCACCGGAGAAATGATTAGCATTGGTAAGAAAGAAAAGCCTACCCAAGTCGAGTTACTATACTAATGAGCACTTTATATATTTTTTTATTCTTTTTTAAGTAAACTCCCATACTGGTTACTGTTGTTTACTTGTATAATTAAAAAATACTAGGAATATTTGTTTATAAAGTGTATGTAACATAACAAGCCGTTATTATTTAACTTTCCACTGTATATTAACATAGTTTATAAGGCTGAAAAAAGACACAAGTCCAGCCTATTTTCCTGCAATGTTGATCCAGAGGAAGGCAAAACACCCACGAGGCAAGAACCAATTATCCACATATTAGGGAAAAAATTTCTTCCTGACTCCAAGGGGGGAATTCACCATTCAGCGAAGTGAGCTCCGAAGCCTTCGGCTCACTTCACAAATGGTATTATGCGCTCGCTGATGTCCTGCACGCGGACATCAGCGTGCGCATTAAAGGGATTCCCGTCTCGGCGAGGCAACTCTTTTGCTTCGCTGAATGGTGAATTCCCCCCCAAATACGAATAATTCCCTGGATCAAGATCCCACCTCCGGTTATCCAGTACCCATAACTTGTAATGTTCTTACACTGAAGGATCAAAATAATTCTCTGGATCAAGCCTTGCTGCTGCGGTGCTACCCCTGAACATCCTCCTCATCTGCCAACTTGTTGGGATGTACTATATCGGGACTAGACTCCCTTACACTTTTCCCTCAGTCCCACCTTCTCTCTGTTACCCAGTTAACTGCCATATTTTCCAACCCCACTCCCATCTTCCCCAGCGAGCGCTTGCTCAGTGAGTAGCAAACTCCTTTCCATGTTATCAGTGTCTCTCAGTGTTTCATGTTGTCTATTTAGATCCAGAATACAGGCTTCCAAATAACCTATGTGAGCACATTTTGCACAGCAGTATTCACCTTCGAACGGCTGTTCAAGAAGTGCATACATTGCACAAGCAGTACACCGGACAGCATTGTCAGACATGGAGCACATTCTAATGGGGAACTCACAGGTAGTGTCAAACAAGGTAGTTTACAAATACAGTTTATACAGTTATGTTAAGCCCAAACTTCTACAGGTAAAAACAGTTGAATGAGCAAAAGATACAATTTCTGGACTATGGAAACATGGATACGATCATGTTCTGGACTATTAGAATTTTACTGGACTGCCACATTTGCTGTTGAAATGTCCCTAAATACTTTTATAACTGAGGCTCGAATTGTATCCCTTTCCAAGTCTCTTAAACCATTGCATCAGAATGTTTCTGATCTTATTGCACCATGGTAGGTAGGATATGTGGTTCCTGATAGCAAAAAGATTAAAATTCATATTCCTTATGTTTTCTTTGTGTAAGTGATTTTTCTTTTTCTTCTTTTTTCAGTTATCGTGGATTTATAATTTTGATGACCTTTTTGTTTTATACTTGCTACCATCTCTCACGAAAACCAATTAGTATCGTAAAGGTAGGTACTTCTTTTAAATGTTTTTTTTAAAAAAGAAAATTTTGTTTTTAATAGGCAGGTCTGTTATTTCTACATAGAAATTGTAATTAAGTTGTCTTTGATTCTGAATTCCTAATATTTTTTTTATTGCTTAAATGCAACACCAAAAAAAAATATTCCCATTTGGATTGACATCAGGTATTCCAATACATCACTTGTAAAAATGTTATATTCACAATTGTTATTGATTTCTGTCTGTTTTTATCTTTACTGATAGCAGCCTTGTTGTAACAGGCCTCATCCAGTTTTATTGTCTTTTTATGCAGCTTTCGATATTACATATATAATAATAAATAATACAGGAAATGTGCCAGAAAACTCAATTTCTTTTAAGCTAAAAAGCTACAATCATATGTTCTATACAATTACAGGATAGCACTGTAACATGTGAACATACATATATATTATAAATTTAAATTATATGACTGTAAATCTTTCTGTAGTTTTGGAATCGCTGATTAAATATTTTGAATATAGGCATATAGAGCCTTTTTTATGTCCCCTTAAGCAACAGTGAAAGTTGATGACGCTACTGACCTTATAAAGAAAATAGGTCATATTCTTAGGGAACTTTAGTTCAATAATAGTCCAATTTGTCAAGGACCTCTTTTAGAGTAGACTCTACATGCCACTGGCTTTTATTTACTGCTTATATTTGTATTTCAGCAGCAACTAAAAAGCCACCGTAACAAAAGTGACTTGCATTTAGTAAAGCATATCCATTAATAATACATGTTGCAGAGAAATGCATTACTGGGCTGTATGTGCACACTAATCCAGCTGCACATTCTTAAATATGATATTGCAATCACATTTTTATATTCATACACATGTCATCTGACCCACATTGCATTGACTTTGGAATAAATCCATTTATTTTGTGGCATTCAACCTCACATATAGCATGTCGATCATCCGTATCCTTTGTCTTGTTACTGGACGGTGAGTAGAGGTAGGTAGCCTTAAGTTTAGTCTGTGGAAGCTAACCTAACAGGAATCCAGGCTACTGGGTTTGCTTCCAGGGTAGAAACTCTTATAAGGGGGTTATTCACTAAAGTCCGAATTGTTGCATATAGGTGTGAATTTGCCAGATAAAGATAGTCACAATAGGCTGCTACTGTCGCAGTCGCGTCTTTATAATGAGAATATTGTCGTAGTTGCAACTTTATTATGGGAAAATTGTCACAATCTTAACATTAAAAAATTGTCGCGACTTTACAATGGGGAAATTGTAGTGGATTTGCTATGGGAATCCACTGTTTGAGAATTTGACAGTCAAATTCGCACCTTAGTGAATAACCCCCTATTAATCTTTAAAGTCAATCCCTTACACATAGGGCTGTGGCGACTGAAATGTTTCTGAATGGCAGTTGACACTTTGTGTTTTTTGTTGTTTTTTCCCCAAACTTGAGGTGCAGCACCTGCACCCTAGTATCGCTTTGCACCTGCACCCTAGTATCGCTTTGCACCTGCACCCTAGTATCGCTTTGCACCGGCACCCTAGTATCGCTTTGCACCGGCACCCTAGTATCGCTTTGCACCGGCACCCTAGTATCGCTTTGCCCCGGCACCCTAGTATCGCTTCCATTTCAGGTCAGTACCTGGGGGTCATTGGCTGCCTCACACGCAACCTGCCTAGCAAGGTTTGGAGTGATGTTTATAAAGTGTGTATTTCTATCCCACGTATTGTCTAGTTAATAAAGTGTGCATTTTAAAAGGGTATTTGTATGGGAACAATGCTGGCCGTTATTGACACGGAAAGGTTATGAGGTGGCATTTAATAGTTGTTTACTTATAAAAAGTGTAAAATGTGCACCTTTGGGTCCAGCTTTGCGCTTGGTTGCATTGATTTGGTGCACCGAACCAAATACCGATTTGAACTATTTCCATACACAGTCACTTTCCACTTGTGAAAATATGAGCTGTTATATTTACAAATATGAAAGCTGTGGCAGTGATAACCTCTGATGAGTTACGGAACACTGAAAATGCATTGTTCAGATATGGCTGAATTATAAAATTCCCCTATCAGAGCAAACATTTCCTCCAGCTTTGTGATAAGCATTCCTGCACGGATATACACTAGAAAGCACAGCGTTGTAATATAGATATGGTATAAAGCTTTATACTGATTGCACAGAGACAATATTGTTCTCTCATTCAGGGTTTTGTATCACATGTATATACCATATTTTATTTTTTCAAAGGGGGTCTTTTATGGAAAAAAAAAAGATTAATATTTACACCAGTTGAATCTTGTGTCTGGTATGTCATATTTGCTTATGATCACTTATCACGTATTTATTTAAAATGGTTTGTATCAGATTTGGAAATTATTATAGGGAAAAAAAAGCTATAGTTATTTTTAGGCTTTTGTAGGTCATTGAAAGTTGGTATGTGCTGTTTCATTTAGTTTTGCATTTCCAAAACTTAAGAGCCATTCTTCTTGGTATTAAATTTTTTTTTTTATTTATGGTAATTTAATAACTGGAGATGTTCCCCAGAGATTTGGAGCAGTACATCATGCATATGTCGTCTTAGAAGCGTATGGCTTGGGAACAAAATTAAACATTAGCACTGTGCTGTGATTTACTTCATATAGATCGCATATACATTGCTCCTATTACCATATTTTCCGGACTATAAAGCGCACATAAAATGCTGAGAATTTCTCAGAAATAGAAAGTGCGCCTTATAGTCCAGTGCGCCTTATATATGAACCCGACGTAAGGTACAGGATCCTTTACCTCTGGCAGGGGGTCGGCGGCGGCATCAGCAGGCACATCGGGCACATCGTGCTCCTTCCATAGTACTTCATCCTAGGAGGACGCAGGTTCGGGGATACGGCCCCAGAGTTTATCATTGCTGCTGCGTCAACACGCAGCACACACCATGCTCCTCCCCTCCCTCACGTGCGCCTATGAATTTGTGTTTTTACAGTGCACAATCCATTACTGCCACCGTATACCCATACCTATATTAGGGAGAGGAGCCCTCTTTCCATTCTGGGGACTCATAACATCTGACAAAAAGGTAGACGCACAAACACACTGACAGCCTAAATCTAATTAAGTGCAGTGAATATTCATGAACCAGCAGCTACGCAACCAAACGTAATGTGCCGCGCCTTATATATGAACCAAGATTGCTTAAAAGGTGCTCATAGAAAGTGCGCCTTATAGTCCGGTGCGCCTTATAGTCCAGAAAATATGTCTAGATAGCCTAGTGAAATACGTTTGAGCCAAGCAGACCCTATTTATATACTGTTATTTCACCTTTTCGTTGCGTGTTGCATCACTCCTGCAGGAGAATCTAACTGTGTTTATTTGAAAGTTGGCTATTGGTAACGTCCCTATCTCTGTAGTAGGGTAGTAATGGTGATATACTTAGGGATGGTTGTTTATTCATAACAAAAGGCTGTTTCAATAAAAGCTGGCGTTTTAAGAATAAGTTATATCTGTGACCTCATCAAGACTATTGGGGATTAAATATGTTTTTAAGAGACCTAAAAATAACATAGCAGAATCTAGTAGTTGCGCATCTACATCATTATACAAAAATGGATATCTTTTACAATGTTATCGCAGATTTCCTAGTGGGAATATGCTTATGGTATCATGTGGAAGACAGAATAATAGGAAGGTGTAATGACAGACAAGTCCTGTATGGGAAGATGGAGAGAGAATTTATAATTTTTTTGTTTCCAAGTATCTCTCTAGAAGTCCCTAACAGGGAACAGGGATGCACGTCACATAGCTTATTGCCTTACTAAATATACAATAATGAAATCCAATGTGAACATACCCCTTTAATATATTTAAATACTAAGCCAAGTAATGATTTTTTGATTAATGTGCACCTGTCATCTCAAAACTCTAATACTAATTTAGGTTGTACTAATGAAATAAATGTTTATGTAAATATAAATGTATTAAATAATGTAACTTTATACAGTGTTTCTCTCTGTCATCTTCCCTGTCATCTTCCCTGTCAGAAGGACTTTTCTTTCCCGAGTGTTGGGTGGGTGTGGATAAATGATATTATAGCTCCTCCAATCAGATCCTTGCTAGATTGTGATTTAAGGAATGTGATTGGAGGATATATAATGTCAATCATTATTTAGCCCTGCCCACCTGACTCAGGAAAGGTAAACTCAGACTGACAGAGAGAAATACTGTATAAAGTTACATTTCTTTGAATACATATATATTTACAAAAACGTTTATTTTATTAGTACAAGCTAAATTAGTATTATCTTTGAGGTGACAGGTGCACTTTAAACTGTTGTTTGTTTTATTAGAAATTACATAACAAAGTAAAATGCTCAAAAATAGCAGAATTATATATGCTTTAATTTTATACTAGCCTAATGAATGTTTCCCAAAGCTTAGATGTGTATAAAATACTGTAAGTATTGAAAATAAAGAAGAAAGGTTGCAGATCTGTGCCAGTATTTATATTTCTATATTTATTTTCAGGGTCAGCTACACAGGAACTGCTCAGCTCTCCCTAACCCTCCAGCAAATCTTTCTGAAAATGACACAACATGGTGCAGTTGGGCCCCTTTTGGTAAGTGAGACACCATTCTTTATTATAGCGGCACAATAAAGCTACTCCAATGGATATGTATTAATTTCCAATGATGTCACCGCACACAGCCCACTTACCCTGATTGGCTGTGCACTGGTGTAGTTTATCTCAGGCACCAGCTATTAGGTACAAGGAAGGGGGAGAGGGACTTAAGCAGCCGTGGAGATGAATTGAAGAGCTAGGGAATTTAAAGAACCAGTGATGCACATAAAAATAAAAATTCCCTTTTTTGATTGGCTTGGCACTAATTTAAATGTAGCACTAAAAATTAAGTCAAATTATATAAATTGTATGTATATTTTTATTTATAAAGCGCCACTAGATTACACAGTGCTGTACAATCCAATAATACAGTTATAATACAGACAAGGGAACTGCGTAACAAAGAACAAGTAAAGTAAATTACAAGCATGTAATCAAGAAAATACATCACTCTAAGGGCGAAATTTACTAAGGGCAGATTTAGTCCGCACAAAGTAAATTTCTGACCGCACGTGCGGTATTCCAATCGATTTGTGATCGATCGCAATTCTGATCGATTTGATTTGCGATCGCAATTGCGCTCGATTTGCGATCGAGCAATCGCAAATCAATCGGAATACCGCACGTGCAGTCAGAAATTTACTTCGGGCGATTGTTTCACCCTTAGTAAATTTCGCCCTAAGTGTAGTAGTCACCTCAGGGTAATACCAGAACTTCTTTTCCCTCTTCAGCATCAAAGTCCACTTTTGAAACTGTAATGGGAATTTAAGAAATGCATAAAATGTAGAGATCCTTTTAGGGCAAGCCTGCATTGTTGCTGTATATTTACCCATAGTTCACAATAATAAAAATACAAAATAAATCACCCACCCTGCATCGTGTACAGTGTTAATTTGGTGAACCAGCTTTTACTGTTTCCAATCCAACTCTCAATCATATTTACAATCTGCATTTCTGGCACATTGAGATATGTTTTTTTTAATAGTGACAACCTTTTTTTATTTGTGAAAACAAACTCATTATATACAATGAATTAAGCGTTAATTTTTTTATGTGGCAGTTTAATAAAAATATTATTATGACTCATTTTATACAAAACACCTTTTGAGATAAGGATATCTTTTACTCAAACAATTAGGGTGAAAAGTCAATTTGGAGTTATAGATAAACTACCTTATAAATCTATGATAAATCACTTTCCCTATAATAGCAGGAATCCCTTAGCACAGTGATGCCCAACCTTTTTCGACCTGGGGGCCATATAAATTTCCAACGCGTGTCTGGGGCCGCTTCACCACAAAAATACAAAAAAGAAAAAAAAAAAGAGCAGATAAAAATGTATTAGTAATAGTATTATAGAAACATGTTTCTGCTGCTGTTGTGGTGTGTGTGTACAGTCTCTAACACATACCAGTGAGGTTTTTAACTTTCCTCAATCTGCCTCTCTTTGTGCCCACC
>WMED01012166.1:0-14926 GCA_019650415.1 Pipa parva
TCTAGCATGCTATGCTAGACTAAACAATGTCATTTTCAGGT
Organism: Pipa parva; assembly: GCA_019650415.1. NCBI lineage: Eukaryota > Metazoa > Chordata > Amphibia > Anura > Pipidae > Pipa > Pipa parva. The sequence continues at coordinate 42 of WMED01012166.1, forward strand.
GACGGGTGCACTTTAAACATATTGTTGCACATTTTTAATTCCTTCTTCTTTGTCTTCTGTAAACATTTCCAGATAGACAAGTGGGTTTTCCCCTAACAGATGGCAAGCAATGCAGTGCCTTACAGCCATGTGTTTTGGTTGATGCAGTTGAATATGTTTCAAGACAGTTCTGGAAAATACAACCAGGGGTCATATAATTGGATTTGAGTCAGTTAGGGATTAAAAATTAACAAAATGACTAGTAATATTAATTATGCATCATATCTTTTGAAATATCATTACAGTGAGAAAAGTAGGCAACAGCTAATGCCTGTATTACTCTCTGCTCTAGTTTATGTGTAGTTAATAACAATAAAGAGTATCAGGCTTTGTTTGGAACTGTGCAGCAGCTGTGTTATCGGCTCTGATTTATGGATTGTCATTTAGAAGTTATAAAATTGTATATGAAAGAAAAACATTGTGGGAAAAGAGAAAAAAAATGAATGGCTGTTAATGGGGAACTAATGGCTAAATATTTTGAATTCGATATTTACACAATGACTATTATTAGTCATTACTCATTATTAGACTACAATATTTTGAATACATGTTACATTTTTTTTAATAAAAGAATGTATTTTATTATTTTGTTTATTTTTGTTTTAATGCTATTGCTTTAAAAATTTGCTGAATGCTGCTTATTTGACCAGTGGTGACCAGCTGTGTGGTACCTAATATGCCATGGTTTCGGGTGCAGGATTGGCATCAGTCCCCATTAGCTCCTGTGCTGTACTCATTTTGAATCTCTGCTGTGAGTGCAAACTAATTAGAATTGCACAATCAGACCAATGAGGTGTTTGAGGGGGTTATTCACTAAGGTGCGAATTTGACTATCGAATTTGTAAACAGCGGATTCCCATAGCAAATCCGCTACAATTTCCCCATAATAAAGTCGCAACAATTTTTTAATGTTAATATTGTGACAATTTTCCCATAATAAAGTCACGACTGCAACAATATTCTCATTATAAAGACACGACTGCGACAGTAGCAGTCTATTGCGACTGTCTTGTGAATTCGCACCTATATGCAATAATTAGTGAATAACCCCCTGAAACTTCTAGTAAGGGTGGTCCTGATCAATACACTGCATTGTCATCCGGGTCTCAGGGCTTGCTTGTCCACTAGGCATCCATAAATTAATTTTTTTCTCTCTTTGTTTACTCAAGATCAGCAATTCATGTACATTAATGCCAACAAACCCTATATATATATATATATATATATATATATATATATATATATATATATATATATATATATATATATAGATATATATAGATATAGATATAGACAATAAGATGTATTGTATATATCTTCTATTTGACTATTCAGAAAATGATGTTACTGTTGATTTGAGTAGGGAGGACCCACACATTACATTTGTTATAAGCCATACGTTTTGTTGAGCCAGCCCTGACTGTCATTGTCCTTCAGCCAGCTTTGGGCAATTCACACAGTGTTTTTAAAGACAAACTATGAGTTAAGCACCTCTGCAAGTCTGGAACCTCTTCCCTTTTGTCCAATAGTCCCTTATTACTGTCTAGACTAGACTTTTTTCTCCAAATTCACTTATTCACCAAATAGTTTATTTTCTGCTTTGTGGTGAATATGCAATCAAATTGGAACTCAATGCTGACTGTATTTACACAATAGCTCATATCTATTCACCTGCTAATGTAACATTACTTTGGGTATTTATTATATGACAAAGCAACATGCTGGCTTTGAATTTGCCACTATTCTACAATGCTGAGTACAGTTCCTTTATTATATAAGTACATGAATATTGCTAGTATTATGTTTAAATATGATGTCAGATTGTGACAATACACCTATTTATGACGAATTCACAACAATATGCCACCACACCTATTTACTAGACTCTACACAGAAAGCACTTTGCAACAATTTGCATCATCACTGCCACAATAAGCAATTTAGTAAATAAGCAGGATGAAATTTGCAACAGTATTGGCAAATTGGCACAGAGTGTCACAAATTCACTTTGTCTGGCAAAGTCACTCTCATGATTCAGCCCATGTATCTTTTTACATGTTATAAGCGCAGCATCTGCTTAAAGACTGAACAGCTTGCATTTATTCCACAGTGCAGGATGCAACCTTCTAACAATCTTGAAATGTCACTAGGGCTGGGACAAGGTTTCATGGTGCTCTAGAGTCACAGGAAGTGCTCGGGAGTGCAGGGGAGAAAGCACTGTGCTACAACAGAGCTGAGATAAACCAAGGCTGTGGAAGGAAGGGAGGCACCCAGCAGAACAGCGGTCCCCCTTCCAGCAGCATAGGCAGTGCCCCAGAAAGCTCAATATATAAAAGACAGCAGCAGGAGAGAAACAACACTAGCAAATAAAAATGATTAACTTTATAATATGACATTTTTCATGTACTGCATAAGAATAACTGCCATGCCAACCCAAATATCAATTATCTTTTTGTGTTGTTACTTGTTCTTTAAAGGGGCACTTACAGTGCTGATTTAACTGCACACATACATATAAAACTCCTTTATACTAAGCCAATTGCTGATACAAATACTTAAAAAAACAAACAAAATTCAAAGATCTTTCTGATGGCAGCTATCAGTGCTATCAGTTTCATTCTGTGCATAAGAGGTTGGTTTATGTTGACATAACATTTTGTTCCCCCAATTTTGCTTTTCTCCCAGAAAAATAAATGAGACATTTCAAATGAAATCAGCTAACAACATAACATTCCAGTATCTTGCACTCCTAAATCATAATGAAGTAAAATGTCTTGTAAAGTAAGAGTTCAGTCTAATTGTTTCAGTAAACTGTGAAATGCGTTAGAAATGTTTCTGATTTCCAAAATTCTTAATGAGGTGAGAATCAGTTTCTCATATACTGCCAATTCATTTCACGCTGATTCCCAAACTATTTGTTTGGGTCCCACAGATCATAAAATCATTTTTATAATTATCACCCAGAAGACCTGAATTGAATATACAATCCCCTGAAATAATAACTGTTATCAAATAATGAGCCATAAGAGAATTCATTCATTCATGAAGAAAGTCATCAAGATGCTGTCCTCCCTTTACTGCCCAATGCTTTAACCATCCATGGGTTATATTATGAATAATGGAACTTCAGATTGTTCTCTGCCCTATCTGTAACACGATCTGAAATTGCTATATCTAGGTTGAACCTGCAGTATGTCATGGTGCATTACAATTAGGACTAAATAGGACATATTGAGGGTCTATTGCCTAAGGGCAATGGGACACAGGGTTTTTAACAGCAGTGGTGGTTGCTACTGTCAAAATGCAAAAAAAAGTAGTGATTGGAGCCATTGTTGTTAATAGGGACCGCATCAAAACCATGTGGATGCTTTAATGGAAGTGGTACAATTTCTTTGACGTCTTGACAGCAGCAAGTGCTAGCTGTGGCCATGTGATATACATAATTATATATAAAGAGCAATTTAGAGCTTGGATTCTCTGATTAGCTACAGTTTGATGTAGCCATGGGAAGGAACATAGTGTGAACTTATTGTCCAGAGCTATAAACCATGACAAATTATGCACATACACTTTTTGTTGTGGTTTACTGCTTGTGACAGTAAGAAAAGTGGTGAAAAACAGAGGCCTATAGAGTATAATGTCTTTTTTATTGTGGTCTCTATTGCATCGTCACGGTTTCACTCACGTGTGCAGAAAAATTAGATAAAATGGAAGGTGCAGCCACAGACTTAGGGGGGAATTCACTATGCTCCGAAGTGAGGCGCGTAGTGTTCGCCTCACTTCGGAAAAACTGACATGCGCATGCTGATGTCCTGCACGCGGACATCAGCATGCACATTAAAGGGATTCCCCTCCCGGCGAGGAGACTCGAGTGCTCTCGCCGGGAGGGGAATACCTTTAATGCGCGTGCTGATGTCCGCGTGCAGGACATCAGCATGCGCATTTCAGTTTTTCCAAAGTGAGGCGAACACTACGCGCCTCACTTCAGAGCTTGCTGAATTCCCCCCTTAAGCTGCAGTCTGGGGAAAATAATGACTGACAAAAGCAGAGATAGCAGTTTAACTGTGCCTAAAATTGTATAACTAAAGCACTAAACTACCATTTGTGAAAATAAAATATAACTAGCAGGGATTGGTATATTATTTCATGAGCACAATGAATTAAGGACTCCTTTTTAACCATTTATTCTTTTGTTGCTGTCCCTTTAAGAGCTAAAGTTGTAACTGGGTTAATTAAAAACACATTTTGCCAAGCATAACTCTGCTGATGTACCTGATACCGGTATATCTTCTGGTACGAAGAACAAACAGATCTGCCAGCACTAGTAATATATATCTAACATCTAAACATTAATATGCGCCATGTGTAGGTAGGCCTTAGTTGTTTATGGCTGTGCTATCTCCCGGGCTATTTAATTTACTGCATGTGCTAGATCATCTTCCACCCACTGAATACAGAAACTCACTAGTAATGTTCCGGATAGAGGATCCATAGCACTTTTAGTATATTGCTTACTGGTATCAGCCAATGGATCTGCCACCCACGTACGTGTTCCTTCGCTTTGTGAAATTGATTTGATAGACTTTTCACTTCGTTTCTTTGAATTGTGCACCTCCAACCTGCTACCTTACCGTTAACCAATAAAACTCACCACTCACATCACTTCATTTCCTTTCTTCTACAACACGACAAGTGACACAGGAGTATTGGGGAAATGCATTATGGATTACCCTCTAAACCAAATTTACAGGTAATTTACCCCCCCGCACTGCATGTGAATTGTGTCACTTCTCCTGAAGCATTGTCACTAGCGGTCAGGTTACTGACATTTAGTAGCACGAGAGAAAACTACTGTGCTGTTCTTTATTATTTATATGCCTCACTGTGATCCTGGGGTGACTGACAGTTTTTTGCACTCGTTACGGAAGTAAGTAAGTTTTGCATTTTTTATAGTTTAACCTTTTATTGGACAGGAGAGCACTCACCCGCTGCTAACAGCAGAGATAAAAAGAGATTCCTGCAAAGTTCACAGAATCAAAGGATATAAAATAAAGGTCATATAACTGCAGGTATATTACAGTCATTTTCATTGTTGCACATGTCAGATATGGGACATCATATACTTTGGTCCTTATTGACATACATCTTTAAAGTCACTGGTCTGCGGAGCAGATTTGTACATAAGAAGCAAACTAAAAAACTATAATTTGAGGGGGAAAAATCAATCCTTGTAGTCATACTGTATATTTGCATCAGCAAAAGTGGGGGCAGAGATATAACCAGGGCTGATTTTCAGCAGGGTCAAGGTGGGTCAATGACCCGGTTCAACTCAGCATTAGGTCATGTGACCAGGTGGTTTACCATCTCTGACTTTATTGTTTGTTCTGGGGGCAAATTTGTATTTATTAATTGTTATAAAGCGCTGATATATTACACAGTGCTTTACAGAGATTCACCAGTCCTGGCCCTGTGGAGCTAACAATCTAGTTTTCCCATTCAGTCACACACAGATGTATGTTTTTTTTGATTGTAGGAGGAAACCCACTCAAGTGCAGGGAGAACATACAAAATCCATGAAGAGTAAGTCCAGGGTGGAATTGAATTCAGTGCTGCAAGGCAGTAGTGCTAACCACTGAGCCACCGCACTGCATCAGAAAAACAACCATAACTATAGGAGTTAAGCTGATGTGACTCTCTACAACATGCAGCATATGCCTATGGTGCACCCCCCCAGATCTGCTTTTGTTTTGGGGAGGGGCAGCACCACAAGGAGGGTAGGGATCCTGATCTTGCACTGGGCCCAAGGCAGAGGTACCGATGTTGTTCCTGAACCAGGGCACAGTTTAGTTACATTGTGGGTGTCAGTATTAGTTCTGCTAATGTTTGTGAGCAGTTTTTGTACATCTTTATCCACTGATCAGGCACATTACAGAAACAATAACAATGTCATCCTCACCATTTACTCCTCATAATAATCATTAGATATTTTATCACTGTATTCCACTTTTTTTCGTAGTGAACTGTGAGACAATTTGTTACATTGTTTAACCATCTTTGCTGTCTTAATGATATAGGTCAGGGGTCGGCAAAGTGTGGCTCGCAAGCCACCTTGTTGTGGCTTGGAGTGCATCTTCGCTGGCCCCACCCATGACCTCTGACACACCTTCTGATTGGCCATCGGCAGTTTATGTGATTGCCCCTCCCCTATTGCGGCTCATAAGAAAAATTCACGGGTGGAGGAGGGAGCGAAATGGCTCCCTCCTCTACAAACTTTGCAGACCTGATATAGGTAAATAATACTGAGGGCAAGGTCTCTTTAGAATATATTGCTCATTAAAAATATGTTTTTAAAATGATTATGACGCATAAACATGCCCAGCTATTGTAATAACACTGCCAATGGAATAACAATGGCATGGTGTGGGTATGTGTCACACTCACTATAAGTTGAATTTATATATTGGAGCAAAGGTTGCTCTTTTCAAAGAATTATGGGGATATTTATAAAACTCAAACAGTATTTTGACCACTTAATGCTCTTTTGTTATTTATTACTATTGTATTGTTTATTTAAAGAAGTTTACATTACCTTTATAAATATCCCCCAGGTGGCAACACATGCACTGTTTGTGCAAAAACTATTATTGTACAAAAAAACCCTATTGTTTGTACAAAACTATTATTTTAGGCAAAATGTTTTGAACATTTTGGTTCTAATCAATCAGATTCAATCATCCATGGCTGACTGAGTCACACACAAGTACTGACCAGATTTGGCTGACTCCTTGCAGCCAGCCTCACCCCTATGACTGAAGCAGCCATCAATAGATGGAATTTTATACCACAGAAGAGACAGACGCCGAAGTTTATTTGTACAGATGGTGATATTACAATTTCAGCCACTGATATGTTTATCTCAATTTCCTCCCCTCTTTGGCCATTATATAATATTTTAGCCTTAGTGCTGTTTTGAAAAATGAAAACCAAGCCCTCCTCCCCACTAATGCCAAGAAAAAAAACACCATGATTTATTTAAAAGACCAGGCAATTTACTGGTAACACTGTATTGCTACCGGTAAATTGCTGGGTCACGTGATGCGGTCACATGGCCCAAAGCTGGTTTAAACCAGGCTGACAAACAAGCTTGACCCAGCTGAAAATCACGCCTATGCTTTCCTTGCTATATGCAGCTCTGTATGTAATCAGTAAGTTGTTCTGCTCTCTTTAACCTGTAACACTTTACTCCACTCTTTTTGAGTTACACATTGTGATTTTTCTATTCTTTTTTTGACCTAAAGTACAAATCCCTCCAGACACTCTGAACTCCATGTCCCCCTTGCACTCTCTGATCTCTAACTTTCAATCCCCTTTTCTTGCTTCCTTTGCCAACATGTCTCTGTAAATATGTTCTCTGAGCTTTATACCTCTCTCTGTTCTCCAACCTAACTCCCTGACTTACATACCTGTCTCTCTACCCTATATTCCTTTTCTGCTTTCTAAGATAAATACCTCTTTGCAATCGAAATATAAGAGACAGTAGAAGTGATAATTGCTCATGGTAGCAGGCAATGAGGTAATACTGACTAATGCACATAGTTATAGTAGCCATCATTATAAGTACCAGGCCATCACTGACTTGTATAAATTGGCCCTCGCTTATTGTAACTGAGTACCTGTTGGCAACTTTGGTCCCCTTCAGCATTTGCCTGGTGGGTATATAGCTTTAAGGGAGTTAAGATTCACTTAGGAAGTAAAAAGAGTAGTCTTCTTATCTCCACAATGGACAGTCTGTGACACGTGTGATAGATTTGTCTAGTAGTTTTGTCTAGTAGAATTACTGTCGCACAACAACCTCTCCCATGACATAGTAAGTAGCCTTAGCATTACACCACAGGCTTCTTTATGTACAAATGTCAATACGACAGCAGATTACATTATATAACACAAAGGTCAGCCAAGCCTTTAGGCCTGATCATAAGGAATGTCAAATGAAGCCGAAATGAAATGTTTAAAGTCGTTTCACTGGCAACATGATTGAGTGATGTCACAAACAACAATGATAAACCACACAATTAAAGTCCCATTAACTAAGACTCCCAGGCAAACCTTGGGGTTGCCATAGAAACTGTACTGGCTTCTACTTCATGGATACTGATGTCAAAAAGCAAAACGGGTTATTTTCACTTATACATAGCAGGAACCAGTGATCTGAAATATTTTACCACAAAAACTATTGAACTTACCCTGAATTTCTTACTTTACATTGATAGAATTTCTTAATATTACATTTAACGCCTTGGTAATTCAAAATAAGGACGCTTTCATGTATTAATATATGCAAAATCACAGCAATTATCATTATAACTCTAGGCTTGCAAAATCAATGGCAACTTAATGAAACAAATACATAACAGGGAAAGGACAAAAAAAGTAAAATGGTGCTTTTTTTAAAAAAAAAAAAAAAAAGTGAATATGACTGATTAAGATCAATCAGTCTTTTAGAACATAACTTCCAGCTTGTTCATTTAAGCACAATCACCAGAATGTATGGAATTCAGAGTTCTGTATAATTAAACAAGCACTTAGAAGGAAAATGCAATCAACTGGAAGAAGTCAAGCTGCTGGCAGAAGCAATTTAGGGACCTAGCGGAATATATGGTATAAAAAAAAAAAGAACTGATACTGAAAATAAAATGACAACCCTACAGGAACCTATGGACAAGCTTTCATGAGCTGTAACTAGGAACAGAAATGTAAACACATTACACATTAATGGTCTGCTGTCTTTGTCTCCAGCTTAGGGAAGATGTGGTCTTCAGGGCTCATTAACTAATGGTGCTGGATCACTATATAAGATGAAATTATATCATAGTACTACTCACTATCCACTAAGTGGTTTCAAGCAGTCAATGGTACAATCTGACCCAGTGTTGGACTTGAGTGCTGGGGCCCACCATGAAACAAAGAGTTTAATGCCCACTAAACTTTAGCTCTACATCCCACCTCTTTGGTTTTCTTGTATCCTACCTCTTTTTATTCTCCTAACTCCTTACCTGCTTTATATTACCTTTAGCAGTATTATAGTAGACCCACCAGAAGGTTTTGCTGTATCCAGGTTTGGCCAGTAGAACACTGATCTGATCCCCTTAACCAGTGTAAAACTAATTTTTTTCTGAATTCCCCCATCCATATATCAAGCGAGTAACACACCTTAGGCCTGGGTTAATACTTACAAACAGGGTATGGTGGGATACAATCTCACAGTAACCTGGGTGCTTAGAATTGTTTTAAATGTGCACTTAATGTATCTATTAACAGTCCATGTACTTACATCATAACCTACAATACAATTCTTAAAAGATTCACACATGAAGGACTGACACTATATACTTACTCAGTGCCGGCTCTGCCATTAGGCAGAGTACACAAATGCTAGGGGCGCCGCCTGCCTAGGGGGGTGCCCTAGCATTTGCCTACTCTGCCTAATGGCAGAGCCGGCACTGTGAGGTTTGTGTTGCGGGGGGCGGCTCCAGGGGAGGGGGGTGGCTCGGGAGGTGGTGGGCACCGGGGGAGGGGCGGTGCAGTACGGGGGGCACTGGGGGACTTGGGCGGCGCAGGATGGGGGGGGGGGGGGGGGGGGGGGGGGGGGGGGGGCGCCTATAGGGCCAGAGCCGGCTCTGTACTTACTGCCCTACCGAAAAGGAAGAATGTTTACTTTCATCCTCTGGAATCTACCTCTTACTCACTCCTTGTTGGGCAAAGATAGCCCCTGGCCTAAAGCCTATCTGGTGCAGCTAACATGCCCTGTGAAAGGAGCAAGGGCTGGTGTAAGGCAAAATGGAGCACTGGGCAAAACAGAAAATAAGGTCCCATATGTAGGTGTGTTTGTCAGGCCAGTGCCAGGCAGAGAAAGTGAACAGAATGGGTCTGTTTCCTGCAGAATTTGGCCTAGCATGCATCCCCTACAACCTGCACAGGAGTCTGACAGGAGCTACCTGCATTCTGTATCCTTCTCAATCCTGGTCTTCCAATAAGTCATTTTAAACAGGACCTTTACCTCTCGCTCAGCAAGAAACAAATTAGGGGTCATTCATTAAAGTTTGAACTGTCATGTAAATGCCTGTATTTGCGACTTCTCCAACTCAACTTATTCAACAGTCTCTGCAATGTGATGAATTCACAACCAATTCTGATGCTTACTCCAGTCGCTGACTCTTCGCATCAATTTGCATGCGCATGCATAGGTAATTTGGATATTCAGCATGCCACAATGTCTTTCAAAGGAGCGGATTCTGCAGGGAGTACTTCTCTGAATTCACCTATTTGCCTTCACCAGATTAGAGTGGCGTATTGAGGGGTTGAAAGCAGGACTCCAGTGTTGCGTAAAGGTGACTAGTCATTTAAAAGTAACAATGGCTACTGTGACTAAAGTAGTCTACTACTAAACATAAACTAGGCACAAGTTGAAATATAAAAATAAGTATTTTTCACTTATATATAGTTAATGGGATATGATGAGACTGATGTCCCTGCCCTTCACTGGAGGAATTCTCCTCACTCTGCATGACTTCTCATACTACTATTGTGCGACTAAGTACATCGCAGAAAGCATGCAAATGCGTCTGCCGTTGTCTGCTGCTTCATGAATAAGGAGAATTTGCGACTTCCTAATCGTATTGACATGAATGCGGAGTCACTATACAAGGCGAATTCGGCCTTTAATGAATGACCCCCAAAGTATTGGGAAACTACTAGCTGGAGACCCAATATACCCCTATAAACCAATGGATAGGTAACAGGACTGTGACTAGTTAGGTATTGCAATCCTAAGAAAACACAAACACATTTTATTATACTAAAGCAGTAGGCAGACTAAAATGAAAACAAAAGTATTGTGATGTAATTTTCCTGCTATCTCTATGCACCAAAAATCTTTGTGCAAAGAAATGTAGCGCTATAGTGACGGTATGTGCTAAAGTAGCTAAACCATTTGTAGCAACATTTCATTTGTACCCCAGGCTAATAGACAACTCAGGGAAGAAGGCCTCACTTACATATTGGGGTAGGTACTGGGCACAATCTGATAGCAATGTGGGGCAGTTAAGTTAATAATAATAAAGAATTAGGGTGCCAGTAGTTCTTGCTTCAAAACAGACACAATGTGAGTCCTAGGAGGGTTCTGGGTGGCCTCAATTACTGGATGTACCTTTTCAGGATCTCCTTCTTCTTTAAGGCTAATTCTTGCAATTTTTAACCCTAAGCTGTGTATCCATCCTACTGGCTGAGATAGGCCCGCTACGATCCTAGTGAGGTATTGGGCTACCCAAGTAAATAGCCTATGCTGCTTAATTTCACTCTCTAAGGTGAGCTAGACCTAGAAACTATTCTCATATTAAGTCCCTTGTGAAGATCCTCCATCAGTAGGGTGGAGGTGTTGCTAATGCAATACCATGTGGTTGAAGAAGACCCAGGGCCCATCCACTACACCAAGATATATAATTTAGGGTGGCCTTAAATTATTTGCATCATCACTAGATAGGCCATAACATTGCCTGTTGGAAATAAAAAAATAAGTGTCATATTAGAACATGTCAAATGAGGGAGCTCCAAGCACATTAATTGGAGTCCCTAAAATATGAAATGGTAGAAATGGTGAACAATGAATATTTCAAATATGTAAAAGTTCACAGGGCTACACTTACCTATCAGAGAAATAGGTGACCTCCTGGCTTGCATAATATAGTACAGCGGTTCTCAACCTTATTGAAAACAAGACTCCCGGCGCTGACATCACACACTGACATTCAGGCCCGATGTCATCACGTACACGTGTCTTGTGATGATGTTCGGGCGAAACGTCATCACATACGCACATCACATGGTGACGTTCAAGGCCAACGTCACCACGCAGGAACCCTTATAAAAAGGGACCTGCGATCACTACCGGGCTCCACAGTGGTTCTCGACCCCTGTGAGATGGTCGTGCGACCCCCAAAGGGGTCGCGACCCACAGGTTAAGAACTGCTAATATAGTAGTAAAGAACAATATTGAATTTCACATACAATAATTGCATAGGGTTAACCCTCAGAGAAAAATAGTGACCTCCTGGCTCACTAACATAATAATAGAGAAATGTATAAAATACACATGAATACTATAAAACAGATTCAATATCACATAAACCTTGAAACACATTACTGTGGTTCTCTATTAATATCACTGTGATTATTAAACACAGAAAATACAAAACAATGAGGTAGTTGTATTGTTTCAGTTAAAGATCTGTAAGTTAAAGGTCAAGTTAAACATAATATGCTTTCAAAATACGCATATAGTTCTAGAAAGATTTGCTAAATAATATAATAGGACATTGATAAACACATTAAGTGTAAGAGAAATGCAGGAAACATTGTTAAACACATTAAGTGTAAGAAATATGCAGGAAGTATTTTTAAACAAATTAAGTATAAAAGAAATACATAAAACATTGTTTTCAGGTACAACCCGTTCATTAAAGGACAAGTTATCCGTAGAGCATAGTGCAAACATATTTAATTTCATAAATATGTAACAGCACATGTAGTAAAACATTCCTATATATTAAACGAAAAGTTATTATGTAAAACTTTTACCTTTGCATTCATGAGAACAATAAATTTTAAAGAGACAGGACCACAATTTTAATTCCACACTCCCCACTATCCCCAGTTTTCAGTCTCTAGTCCACAGAGGAGAATGTAATAACTTTCCATCCGAATAGATGTAGATAAGGGGATAAAGGGGGAGAGGATTAGGCTTACCCAGCCAGGAAAACTCACTTCATCATAAGAAAAGAAACAGTAGCAAACAGTTCACACTCAAAAGCCAGAGAACAAGCCCAGGGATGCCATACACCAATAAAAAGCTCCCTAATGTAGTAGCATGGGTGAGGTTTGGAAATTGATGTTCCTTCAGGACCTGGTTCTGCAACACTATAGAATCATGGCTCCTCCATCCACTTATCTCACACAACTGCGTCCTTGGTAAGGGATGGCCTGTAGTGCCAAGAATTTTCTACTGCAGCAATGTACTTATGTTCAGATCCATGCAGAGCCCTGTCAGTGGATCTCAAATCATCATGAGGCATACTTTCTCTTGCCTGATGATTTCATCTCTTAGCCAAGCCTGGCAGTAGCGATAAAGGTAATCATAAACTCATTCTGGAGTATATGGCATCTCAAATCCCCAGCGATCTCTGATGACATGATTAATGGCCTGTTGTGTTTTTGGCCAGGATCGGAACTTATCAGGGTCCACTCAACATGGTTGCACTCAGCAGGCTACTTTACGGGTATGGTGCGTGAGACCCACATGCCTAGAAGCCCCTCTTGATATCTCTTCAGTGCCACTCCCACTGAAGTTGTAGACTCTGTTTGGAACTTACCTGGTAAGGATCCCCTGGATTCAGCGATGAACTTGTCAGTGTCATTATCAGATGTATACAGGACTAGCTCCCATTCGCCCATCTCCTTACATCTCAGGATGTCGTGACCAATTCTCCAAGGGCAGTACTGCCAAAGCAAAGGTATGTTGTTCTCTTTATTGGATCATAGCATTGGGTTCACAGTCTCATTATCCAGGAACTCACAATGAACAGATGTATCAGGATTATGTTGGGGGTACGGATCCTTCACTGATGCTTTCACCCCTTAAAGAAGACTGCCCTGATGTTGCATCAGGGAATACAGACTGACCAGGTGTTGCTCTCTAGCCAGTATCACCCTCATGAGCCATTCAGGTAGGTCCTGCCATTTGTAGAAAGAAAGCACTTCCCCCTTGTTTTACTGAAGTTGGTAATGAGCCTTGGTAAGTAGGTGGGTGTTACAGGTGCCCCAAGGCATCAAATTCTCACACTGGGAACAAATAGGGAACACTTCTTCTTTCTGATTTATATCTCTGCCTTCTGCCAGCCACCCACTGCAAAAGTAACACATGCCTGTGTCAGCATAGATAGGCATGCCTGTTTCTCTCTCCAAATTTGTATTAATTGCTATATTGCTCACAGATAGGGAAATCCTATTCAGTTCGCTCTCCATTAACTCTCTCAAGATGACTGCTGCACAGCCTTATGTTTTTAAAGAGATAAGCGGGGTTGTGCACAGAGTAGCAATCTGTGACCAGCCCCAGTATTGCAGTACCAGGAAGGTGGAGGAGTTGCTCCTGTAACATTATGTGATCGACGAAGACCCTGGGTCCACACATTTCACCAATTTATATAAGCTAGGGTGGCCCTAAATTACTTGCATCATTACTAGATAGGCCATAACATTGCCTGTTGGAAATAACAGAGAACTAAGTGTCATATTAGAACATGTCAAAAGAGGGAGCTCCAAGTACATTAATTGGAGTCCCAAAGATATGAAATAGTAGAAATGGTGAACATTGAATATTTCAAATAAGTAAAAGTTCACCAGGGCTATACAAAATAAAACCGTAATGTGTAAAAAATATAATAGTCAAGCACAGAAATACAGATGCATCAAAGCATGGGCACCACAAGATCTGTAAACATCTCCTATGGTATCTGGCACTAGTAGCAGATCCCTTAAATCCTGTGAGGATGCCTATCATTGCGACATTAGGTGTCCACAAACCTGTCACCAGTTCAACAGTTGTTTTTTTTGTATGGAGCACTAACCACCCACTGCATGCTGGGATCTCTACATCAGTGATTTTCAACCTTTTTTGAGCCGTGGCACAGTTTTTACATTTACAAAATCCTGAGGCACACCACCACCCAAAATGACACTCTGGAAACCTGAGAAGCCTGTGGCTGGGAGAGCTACCAGGAGCTAAGGGCAAAAAT
>WMED01012167.1:0-12094 GCA_019650415.1 Pipa parva
ACACACACACACACACACACAGAGTTTAACCCTTTAAATGTCAAAGGGTTCTTATGGCTCACAGGGAGAAAAATATCTGAGCCAGTCACATGAATATGTGTATAATCTGACCCTAGGATATTTTTTTAAATATTTTTTTATACCCTAGGTCAGCGTTTCCCAAATGGTGGGTCGTGACACGGTACCGGGCCACGAAAGCAAAATGCCGGGTCACGAGAGCGCGTATGGGTTTTCATGACTGAAAACTAGTAATGGACTTTGCGCACGGCACCGCTCATGAATATTCATGAGTGGTGCCGTGCACGAAGTCCCTTACTAAGTGGGTCACGAAGGATAAGCACAAAAATAACCGGGCCACGTAAAAATAAGTTTGGGAAACGCTGCCCTAGGATATGCTTTATTCGCACCTTACTTTCAACGGCAGAACTGGAGGCAGAGGGTTAAATATATAAAAAGTCACCGCAAGCTCTTTTCTGCCTCCTTTATGCTTTGATTTCTCTATGGTTTGGAACCCACTGACGTCACAAATAACCTGCATAATTAGTTTTCAGTATCCAGTGATGGATGCCTAGAACCAATTGAAAGAATCTGCTTTTAACTGATATCTTTTTTTTTTTTTTGCTTGTACTTTCTTGGTGATTTTTCAGTTGTCCTGACAGTTTATCGGCATATACAGATATATTTCCTAAGGAAGAAAATGACATTCTTATCATAGAAAGTTTTGTAGAACGGGCAACTGCCCTGGACCTATTACTGTAAGGCTGTAGAAAATAGGACAAAACTGCCAATGTTCTTTGGTTTAATATGATTCATCCTGTGGCAGTTTATATGGGTGCGTACATATCATAAAAAGGCAACACAGCTTTCCAGTACCTTTAAAAAAAATGTTACGAAATATAATTTCTATATTTACATTAACTACAATTTTCTCGAGGATTTCTTGTGACCCACACAGATCATGACAAAGTATTCCTGATGAAAGAAAGTGCAAGTTTTTTTTGTTATAAATAACTTTATTTTCATTTGTAAAACATAGTTAGTGTTAATGCAATCGATTGTTATAATACAGGTTAAAGAATGATGTCATATACTATTGCGCAGATGCAGATGGAAATTTTGGTATTGTTTGTGCAATAATCATGGAAGCTTAAATTGGACTGACTAGTAGAAAAGCTTCAGTTCTACAGTTAGGCGCTCACAGTAAATTGTCTAATTTGAGATTTTATTGTGCTGAAATAAGTGTCATGCCAACCTAACAAGATTATTTTACTTTACATTACTAGTCCTTTAACACAGTTTTTTTTTAAATACAAGTAAATTAAAGGCAAGTAACAAACTGCATTTTATCTTCCTTTTTATTTGCATTACTCAATAGTTCATCAGGTTCATGTACCCCCACAATTGTATTTATTCATTTTTATACAGCGCTAGTATATTAGGCAGCGCTTTTACAGAGATTCATCATTCACTTCTGTCCCTGCCCCATGGAGCTTACAATCTAATTTTTCATATTCAGTCACACACAGATGTATGTTTTTGGATTGTGAGGGGAAAATTGAGTGCCGGAGGAAACCAACGCATGTGCGGGGAGAACATACAAGCTCCATGCAGATGAAGTCCAGGGTGGAATTAAACCCAGGACCCAGAGCTGCAAGGCAGCACTGAGCCACCGTACTGCCCAATCTTCACAAACATTTCAGATTTAGAAAGACTTCAGTTAGGATGCCATAAGTGAATTGAAATACTTGGGGCAAAATCTGTCAGCTGTACCTTACAGGTAACTTACTACATAGTTGCAATAGTTCTTATTGTCCTATCTGTGTATGTAAGTCTTCCTCCAACATAGATTGTAAGCTCCATGGGGCAGGGACCTCCAATCTCTTGTGTCAATCACAATCTGGCACTTAATTTGATGTATCCTTGTGATATTTTACTGATATTGTTTAATGCACTTTTCCCATGTCTGTATTGTACTTGTATCGCTGAATTGTACAGCGCTTCGTAAATCTGTGGCGCTTTATAAATAAAATTATACATACATACATACAATACTGGATTATGACATAACAAAACCTTACCAAGCTTAGTTAAAGGTCAGTGATAAGGCTAAAAACTGTAGCAAATTGACATTGTGATTGGCATTTTATAATACCTTTACTAAATTTCAGTAACCCAGGACTGAAATCTCAGGTTACCAACAGTCTCTTTCAAGACTGTACCAATTTTAGCCTTGTGGCATGTTTTATAAAAATGGGGCTATTTAGGCATTAGCTTGGTGTTTTAAGCAAATTATTCAGATCCGAAAGCAAAAAGATATGAGTGATTTGCATTAAAAATGCAGTGAAATTGTATTAGCTGTTTGTTCTAGCAGATCAACCAATTATGGGTGCCAAATACTTTTATGATGCAAACTGCAGTATAAAATATCTGCGGAAATAACATTATTTTTACAAGAATTTAATTTTGAGCAAAGAGGATTTGGAATTAACTGCTGTGCTCTGGCTGCTTAACGGATAATCACAATCATTACAAAATGTTACTATTAATGTCAGGACCCAAAATATACCATTTCCATAATATAGCTGTAAAACAGAAATAGTAACTATTGTGTTCGATATGATTAGTGCATATTTTGCCATCTGCATTGCAAATAGCAGCTCTCAGTTGACTGTGGGCCAAGCTAGGCCAGTGATCCTCAAGTGCAGCCATGGATAATTGACTGAAAGAATCAGCCAGAGATTATTTTTTCTATGCAGCCATGGATAATTCTAAAATGTGTTTCAGTCACCTTTCATTTATAATATGGGCTCTCTTTACCTCCTGACATTCTGTCAGCTGTCATTTTCACAGATCAATTAAGATAACAAGAGATATCAGAGGGAAACTGTGCACAAATCAAGTAAAACATAGTGATAAAGTTTGACTTAAAACTACAGGTAATTGGAGCGAGCTGTGTGTGCAATGCTAGCCAGTATCTAGAAGTTTTAACTACATTAAATTGGAGCTGTGTGTGCAATTCGAGCCAGTGATTAGCTGACACAGTTGTCTGACTGTACCTTGCAGCCTGTAACAATGGAAGTACCAGAGGATGAGTATATCAGTGCTAGTGCTCTGAAAGGTAGGACTTCAGTTTGCTTTTTACCATGCAAAGAGAATGTTCCTGGCAAAGATAAAGGGTTATTGAATTCCAGATGTGAGGGGCAGAGAGAGAAAAGGGTTTAGGACAAGAAAGGGCAGTATTATAGTGTGTGGCACGCAAAGCTGGTTGCTTTGGGAGGAGCACAGTTGACGTTGAGGAATGTACGGGCATACAAGTAAGGAAATGTAGGGAGAGGCAACAGAGTGAAGTGCCTTAAATATCAAAAGGAGAACACTGTAAATGATTCATTTACTTACGTGGAGCCAGGGTGCAGAGGGAGATTGGGAGAAAGGCTGTCCCCTCTGGGGAGAGAAAATTCTTGCAGCAGAATTTAGAATATCCTGGATTGGTGAGAGGTAGGAAACTGAAAGGCCAGATAGAACAACATTGCAGTAGTCCAAGCGGGATAGGACGAGAGCATGCCTGAGGGTGTCAGCAGTGGTACGAGAGAAAGGGGCAGATCTTGGCAATGTTGCAATGAAATATCGACAGGTTTTAGCAGTGGAAGAGATGTGTTTAGAGAAGGAAAGAGCAGAGTCAAAAGTCACCCCAAGACAATGTACAGTGGTTACAGGGTTGATGATTGCACTATCCACTAGAATGGGAAAGGTAGGAGCAGACCCAGGTTTGGGTGGAAAGATAATCAATTATGTTTTAGCGAGATTAATTTGAACTGGCGCTTGGCCATCCACGAGGAGATTGCCAAGAGACAGCTGGAAATTTGAGACTGTAATTCAGGTGTTAGCACAGGAGCGGATAGGTAAATTTGGGTTTCATGGGCATACAAGTGATACTGTAGACCAAATGAATTGATGATATCACCCAAGGAAAGAGTGTAAACTCTAAACTAGCTATGATCATATACAGTATAGAGACAATTTAACTAGCATTAGGGAGTTAACCATGGATGGAACTGCTTCTGTCCTTTCTGTATAGAATAAAGACTTTTTCTCCTTGGCTTAACTGTGCATAACCCTCTCTGTTCCCTCATTCTCTCTTTAGACTCCTCCATCACTCTCCTGCCTCACTGGGTATCTCTATTTTTTACACACGCTTCTTCACCGTCAGTCTCTACTTCCTCTTCTTTCTATGTTTACTTAACTTTGTATATTTCTTTCTCTTGCCAGTAATAATTTACCACTTCATGCATTGTGTCTTTTCTTCTTTACACAGTAAAACCCTCTTTCAGTTCTTTCCCACCACAACATCCTCTACCCATCCAACTTCTGACTTCCTGCCTGCCCTACAAGCCCCATGACTCTAAGACTGTATCTGTAGGTACATTTCCATACACTGTATTTAAATGCATGGCAAACTCTTGCCATTTTGTGTTCTGGATTGGGTTATACCACAAAGGCATAAGTTACTTGGGCAAACCCAATTTAATGCTATTATGTGTAACTGCCACCTAATGTGAACAGAAATACATACCTATAAACCAGTGGCGATTGCTCTAAGACTGCAAGGGAAGCTCAGCTTCCTCTAAAATGTCAAAAAATAAGTGATCAAATATACGCTGTTGTGGGTACATGTCATTGTCTAAATATGCGCTCAACTTTTGTTCAGAATCAGCTTCTTATCACTGGTAACGGTGCGGCTTTCCTCTCACTCATTCCTGCAGCTTCACAGAGCTTTAAACAGTGTGATCGTTGAGCATCCACAGAGTTCAATAGCGAAGCAAAAAGTGCAGCGAAATGAGACAAGTCATTGCATAAATGCTGGGCTTTATCCCGCCCCTCAGAGGCTCAGTGTCTCTGGTGGTCTTTGGAGCAGTGGGCCGGCCTTGGCTGGCCCGGATGCTCCGCTTCTGCATGATGATTGGATGATCTGTCTGAGGCTGAATCCCTTTTTGATTGACAGCGAAATGAGCGAATCAGCGATCTTTTGGTGTAATGTAGTCAAGTCCCTGGAAAAGACACCTTGTTGGTATGACAGGGTCACAGATCATTTTCTTGAAAAGGAACGGAGGGTAGAATTCACATATAAATAAACTGACACATTTTAGGATGTGATCGAAATTGAGCTTCCCCACCTTGAAAGGCCAGCATCCGCCACTGCTATAAACTCCCATGTGTACATAACCTTAGTAAGTACACTATCATGGCACACCAGTTTGTAGCTTATACATGAGTGATCTCAGCTGTGGCCGGATTTGTACTTCCTAGTGAATTAGGCCATCTGCCTACTGCTTTGTTGCCCCATTCCATGATTGGGTATTTATTAAAGAGGGGGGCATGGCTGCAACACTGGGGAGCCTGTCACCTTGTCTTACTAATGCTCTAAAAAGCACTAGTACATAGGGTTATGCATAAAGTGATAACAGGAGTAAAGTATTATAACTTGTCATTAATTTCAATGACAGAACTTGCACCTACATTGCTCAGTGTAAAATTCCATACATAAGCTTCCTATTCTATCATGGGAAAACAGTTAGGGGGGAATTCACTATTGTGCGAAGTAGTGCGAACAGTTCGGGCGACTGCACCAGTCGCATCGCCGAGGTTCGCCTGACCTATCGACCATTCGAGTCACTTTGCTAAAATGCTCGCCAGCTCGCTTCTCTCAACAGGCGGACATCGGCGAAGGCTTGAATGCTGTACCAGTTGAATGTCTTCTAAGAGTCCGGCAGTTTCTGCCTGTTCGGCATAAGCTATCTGGCGGCCATTTTGACAAAGTGACTCGAATGGTCTCGAGGTCAGGTGAAGCGATTCGAATGGTCGCGAGGTTAAGTCAATTCGGGTGACTTCACTACTCGCGAACTGATGTATCTTTTCCATTACTTTGCGTACGTGTGCACAGGTACTTCGACAATTGCGGAGTGTGTCAAAGTAGCGAATGCAACTAGCTGAGATGTTGCGAAGCACTTTTTTGCCTTCGCCAGATCAGAGTGGCGAACTAGGGAGTTGATGGCAGGGCTCTGGGGTTGATGGCAGGGCTCTAGTGTTGCGTGTGTTGACAAATCAATGAAAAATAAGAATGGCGACTGCGTTTAGTTTACAACATGACGTAGGAACAAGATTTCATTAGTAATATATGGAAAATTCACTAAATAGTGAGTGGGATAGTGGGAGACTGACGTCACTTCCCTTCATTCTTCACTCCGCATGACTTCTCATCCTCCTCTCTCTGCCCGACTACACCATACTGAGCATGCGTTAGCGATCGTCGCAGCCCAATTCTTCGCCAAGTGTATTCGCATCTTTATTGGTGTACGATGAGAAGCAAAGTCGCGACTATTTTGACTCAACAAATTGATTTGTAGTGATATTATTTTTGAATGAACTTCATGGCGCCTTGAAGTCATGAAGTAAAATAGATAATAGACTCATCAATTTGTAGGATTTTCAATGTAATTAGACATTCCCGTGCACGCGCACGCAAAATATTGCTAAGTTCTCTTGTGTTCGCGACTGGCGCAGTCGCCCGAACTGTTCGCACTACTTCGCACAATGGTGAATTCCCCCAACTCAACTAGACTCGTGTATCAGTGGCAATACTGGTGTTTGGTTGGATTTCCTATTTGCTTTATTTTTATTATTAATATTATTATTATTTTTAATTTTTGGTCTATCATTTACATTATATATTTGTAAAGGTAATCTTAATATTTCTTCTCCTTTTATGATATAGTTTTATCCCAGGCTCCATCCTTCCAGCCAGGAATTTCCTACTTGTACCACTATACACTGGATTTAAACGGAAAGCATTTTTCCCAGCCATCCATGCCCGAAACAAATCTAAAGATAAGTGCCAAAGTTCACACATACCTTCTGTGGAACAGGAAAATCCGACCAGAAGAACAGCTTGTGCACATACAGGTGTTTTGGTTTTTTTTCTTTACTAATTTTTTTATTGTTTTGTTTTTATACATCTATACAAAAAAAGGATATAATATCAACATTTTAATTTCATCTATTGTATAAGACATAAAGTTCTTTATTCCATCGATCATTTCTAGTATTCTCAGTCATAAAAATTTTCTTGATGTGGGTTTGAATATAGGCATACAAGTTTAAAGAATAACTAAAGGCTTAGGTCCGGCGCTGCCCCCTCCTCTGTTAAATGCAATCCTCTTTTCTTCAGTTCCAGTGCTGCTGCAACCCCTTTACTTACTTGTTCCTCTTTAACATCACTGATGGAGCCAGCACAGAAGCAGTGTTCTGATCTAATACTGTATCAGTGCTTACTTACATCAGTGATGTTGAAGAGGAGGTGTGAACTTAAAAGGGATCTGGAGCTAGAATGAAGAAGATTGGCTTTAACACAGACTAGGAGCCAGCACTATTGAAAAAAAAATCGATATCGATAAGTATATTATCAACGGCGAAATTTATTAAACTCGGAAAAGCCGTTTTGGCTTTTCCGAGTTTAGGCCCTTATTCACAAATGTGCGAAGTGAGCTGCGTAGTGTTCGACTCACTTCGCACATTTGTGAATAAGGGCCTTAATAGGGAGAAGGCTTTGAAGTTTCTCCCGGTAAGTATCGCGAGATTTGCCTCATGCGATACTTGCCTTGAGAAACCTTGTTTTTATTAAATATATCCGTGGAAAGGTAGCCATACAATATAGCTACCTTTCCATGAATATATTCATTAAAAAAAGTTTGTCACGGCAAGTATCACACGAGGCAAATCTGGCGATACTTACTGGGAGAAACTTCAAAGTCTTCTCCCGAGTTATTAAACTCGGAAAAGCACAAATGGCTTTTCCGAGTTTAATAAATTTCGCCCTAGCTGGACTTAAACGGCGAAATTTATTAAAATCGGTAAAATTACTGAAATCACGATTATTTTCTCTTAATAGATCTTTTTAAGATTGTATCAGATCAGTTGTTTTGGTCGTAACAAAAATAATAACAATGATTTTTTTTTTTCTGATTTCACTTCTACTTTAGATCCAAGATTTTCAGGTCCATAATAGTAGAAATAATGACACAGCAGGGAACTGGAACGACACAGAGAGCAGACGCAATATTGAACGTCCCTTTCTCTTTCATTGGATATCTGGAAAGGTAGATGACAGATAAATGCCAGAGAATATATTATAATCCAACAGAGCCTTTACATTTGGCAGGAGTAGTTTTTTTTTTTTCTTTTTTTTTTAAAGGGCCAATACCACCAGAAAAAGAAAATTGCCACTTGCATTAAGCATGGCAGTTACTTCTATGGTATATGTTTAAAGAATTCTCATTTACAAGCTGAATTCCTTTTTTTTTTTTATTGTGTTTTTGTTACTTGCCATTGCTGGTTGTAGCCATCTTTTCATGATTTGGCCTTCTGGAAATAAAATTTGTTTTATCTAATATGTCCCATAGAAAACAATGAAGGTAGCGGTAGTTTGTTTACTTAACAGATTAAAGATGGCGGCAATCGTGAGACCTGACAAACAAACAGTAGATCAGGGGTCTCAGTTGTGGCTGGGTAAATAAGCTGCACATAGAAAAAAAAAGTGAAGTTGATGGGTCGCATTGTTTTCCGATTCGATACATTTCACTCCCCCTGCATTTTGTTTTGTGCTGCCCTTGGCTGTTGAACACCATTTCTTTACCTGTGCACAAGCCCTGTTAACATGTAATGGGAGGAAATGGTGTTCAGTGGCCAATGCACCCCTATATCCCTTCACTCCTGCCATTGTGGGTATTACAAGGGTTCACCCTATGCCACTTCTAGGCTTGTTCCTCTCTCAACCTGCTCTTTGCTGTCCAGAGGATGTCTTCAGTGTTCCAGTGCACTATGTGCCACAGATGACAGCTGGTGCTCCCAGGCTATGCGTCTGGGACCCCTATACTAGATAATACATATCATAAGTTTAAAGGGTAAATAAACCCTGTCTATAAAGAAAGCCCTATTTACCTATTGTCAAGCAATATAGCGATTAAGAATCTCCTGACCCAGCTCTTAACTTGGCAGAGCTCAATATCCCCCTGTAACTGCTTTGTCTCTGTGAACCACTTACCTGTGTCGGGTAGCCACTCCCCCTCCTTTCACTGATTTTCACTCTCCACAGCCAACCGCAGAGGTGGTCGATCAGCTTTCATCTGTGCATGGTCAGGGATAGGAACAGGCTTTATATAAGGAGAAAGGTTTGTACACATGAACATGCTCTCTGAATAGTGAGTGATGTAACTTGGGAGGTAGGGCTTATCAGCACTATTCAGGAAGAGCCTGTACACAGAACGGCTGTGGGAACAGGGCTGTTTAAACAAGAGGAAAGTACTACTGAACCCAAAATCATTTTTACATTTTAATGTTGAAGTTGGCTTTCTATATGTATACATGTCAAATAGAAATAATGTTTTATTCAAATTTTTGATACCCTTTAAAGTAAAAAGATAGAGGATGTAGAAATAACTGCCACTCCAAACCACATGGGAATTTTTCTGATGTTATTCATTCTTTAGGAGCAGTCTACAGGGGATGCAGGGGTTGCAACCTAGTTACACTACAGCTTCAGATCACTAATTACTGGCACAAATCTAGACACTGTTGGGTGTATTTTAATAAATGTTTTCACCAGCTTAGCTCAATTCCTTAGCATTTTTCCATAAGGATTTATAAAAACAAATTCTTTTACTTGACAGGCAAACTTAAAATGTACAAAACTGCACTTCTAAATTACTGTTATTATCTTTATTACTGTTGCGTTTTCTTCTTTTTCATCATGTTTTACCTGAAATAGGGCTCATAGAAAACAGTGATTTTACTTCAGTTTGTAGCGTAAAGGCCATGTCATTCTTCAGTATGTGTTACTTACTGTGACGGGAAATATGCACAAATTGGTGAAATTAAAGGGGCACTATAGTGCTGATATAGCTGCTCACAAACATATAAAACTCCATTATACTAAGCCAATTGCTGACACAAATAGTTAAAAAAAGGTCTAGGGAAGAAATAATACTTTTCAAAAATACAAAAAAAAAAATACAAAAATCATTTGTTTCCCTTAATTAGTTTTCCTGAGAGCTGACATTTGCCTCTCCACGATCCCCCTCCTCTTTCCATTCTGCAAGTCAGGCAACACGAGAAGAAAAAACTGCCTGACTGCTATTGGTTAAGCAGTGTGCTGACCTTTTGGCCGCATAAATTAAGTTGGAATGCAGGAGATTACAGAGGGAAAGCTGACTTGTGCACATGTGCTAATAGGGCAAAAATGTCCGAGGGAGGGTACCTTTTCATGGAAAACTGGCCAGTACACGTCACACACACATTTCTTGGTGCAGGAGTTTATCAGTGCTGCCTGCTCAATCATTCTGTGTCACATAAAATGACTACTGGGGAGAAATGCTTCTCACTAAGGTATAGTACTACATTTGTAAAGATGTAATTTGTCTGTAGTTCCCCTTTAATTTCTAAGGCCTTTTTACAATTGTGGAAGTGGGCAACATGCAGCTCTGACCCAGCTCTAAATACTATAGGATCATTTTTTTATATAAACAGTCATTTCCAAGGCTTTTAAAAAAAAAAAAAAAAACCCTATGTAGGAAAGTAGTTAAGGTTCATGGCCAAAGTATTATATGTTTGTCTTTGCTAATGTAAGTGTTTTTAAAGAGATGCAATAAAAATTCAAATCTATGAATAGTGAAGTCTATAAGATAGCTCAAAGTGTTATTATTATTATTGGAAATGTTTTATAATTCTTTCACTATTGTTAAACATATTCTACATAATTATGCAATTCATTTGGTCTCACTCAGTAAGGCTGACTGCTTGCATGCAAGTGTTTATCATGCGCATTGTGTGTACCATTTGCAAACATCCCACTGATCTTCGGACTGAAATTGCGTTAAAAACAAATGCGGCCAGCGGCACGAGGCCTTGATGCAGAGTGGGAACTGCAAGCTTATTAATATAATCACCACTAGATGGCAGTTGTGCACAGCGAAAGTTAAAAGTACCAATGCAGAAAAACATTAAACTATAAACAGGACACAACCTTCAAAGAAAATTAACGCACACAAAAAAATCGCTATTGTTAAATGTCAAACAGATTTATTTCTAATGAAATGTTTTGCATGTGACAGGTGTTTTCTTAATGGAAGATACAGTAACTATGAAAAATAATAAAAATAGAAGGTTTTCTTTATTCATGAATCCCTTCTAACAGTTAAAATACATTTGGAGCAGAAGCCTTCATTTTTTTTAGCATGCCGTGAGTCTACTTGTTTGTACAAACTTTTCCACTTTAGGGTAGAATATATTTAAAATATTTAAAAGATTGGCCTTTTCGAGTTTATTCCCGTTTAGAATTCAGCTAATTCGGATCTGTAAAAATCAATGGTTATTTTTACCGACTGAAACTTGTCAATGGAAAGGTAGCCATGCTTTACATTAGTAGTATTTTTGTATTTATTCATTTCTTATATTCAATATTACACCGTGCTTTACAGTCCCTGTCCTGTGGAGCTTACAATCTAGTTTCCCTATTCAGTCACGCACACATATGTTTGTTGGATTGTGGGAGGAAACCGCAGTGCCCGGAGGAAACCCACGCAAGTGCGGGGACAACATACACTTCACTGATTACAACCATCCATATCTTCAGGACATCTCTCATTCTATACCTATCCTCTGGGACTCTCTCACTCACACCATTAGTCCCGCCCTCCCCCATCGAATTCAAACATTTACACAATGTTTAAAAACCCACCTTTTTATGCCAGGGTCACACTAGCTGTTTTTCAGCTGAGCTTAAAAATAGTATCCATTATCTCCCGTCTATTTTATCTTGCACCATAGACAATATTGAACCTAATGGAAAACAGCTAGCCTCACCCTAGCCTTAGTCCTACAACCTTGACTTCTGTAAACAAAACAAAAATCTGACCATTAAGTAATTATTACCTAACGCTGAATAAACAGTGATTCTTTTTTCCCATTTAGTCCTCCTACACCTCATATGTCTTCCCTCTCCCACTTATACTGTAAGCTTTTATTCCTATTGTTGCTTTATGTGTAC
>WMED01012168.1:0-14924 GCA_019650415.1 Pipa parva
ATAAAGTCACATACTTTCTAAAACTGTAATAATCCTGAGCTGACGGGTGCACTTTAATGTTCTTTAAAACTGTCTGGGAGGAATCTATGTGGCCGACCCCTAACCCCTTCCCAGCCACACCCATAAATCATTTGGATTTGCTTTCAGATGAAATGCCCCACCCCCAAATGTGATATAATTCAAATCTCTAAACCTCACCCCAGGATCACGGTGCCCAAGGATGTTTCCAGGTATAACTGTTACTAAAGTGGATATATTTTCCACTATATAGTATATACTGTAGACAGACCCTTCTCCTAAGACCATCAATTATTACCATAAAGCGCCCTGAATGCTACAGAAATGTGATTTGTTTTAAAACGCAAGACCCCACATCACTGCAAATCCAGCGTTGGATCCATTTGCAAAACTGCTTCACTGCAATACTGTATGAATACAAATTATTTTGTTCTTTAAAAATATAACTCATCTGTAGGAAAAATACATGAATTAGAAGTATTACAGGACTGTACAAGGGCAGACAAATGAGAGAAGCACCACGCATTTCATTTATATTTAATGAACACTTCCTCCTTCTCTGTGGCAAGCAGCGCTTTGAGACAACCTACTGAAACATCAGATATAATTAGATGTGCATGTGTTTATAATGATTCGTTTGTAGCAGCACAAATCTATTTTTACATCTGCTTTAGCGCTAATAGCGATATTCATGAATTAAACAAACAATGCTTCATACAGTGATAGCACTCATCTCCTCATTTTCTTCCCAACGATTGTAACAGTGACCGATCTACAAAGCAAGGAGGATATTTATAAAGGTTTCTGCTGATTTATGTACAGTATAAACAATTGCAGTGTGGCGAATTCATCCAATTCAGACATTTAAGAGGGTCGCAGACTTACTGAGCTCTTTGCATTACTTTGGGGGGGGTGGGTACACAGGTAATTCATCTATTCAACAAGCCTCAGAGTCAATGGAAGTAGTGAATTCACCCAAATGTACTGTTCAGAATTCGCTAATTTTATTAATTAAAGTGCACCTGTCACCTCAAAACTCTAATAATAATTTAGTTTCTAGTAATAAATATTTTGTAAATATATATATTAATTTTTAAAAATGCACCTTTAAACTGCATTTCTCTCTGTCATCTTCCCTGTCAGCCTGCCTTTCTTTCCCCAGTCAGGTGGGCAGGGCTAAATGATGATTGACATTATAGCTCCTCCAATCAGATCCCTGCTAGATCGTGATTTAAGGGATCTGATTGGAGGAGCTATACTGTCAATCATCATTTAGTCCCACCCAATGCTACTTGGGAAAGAAAAGGCAGCCTGACAGGGAAGATGACAGAAATTCTGTATAAAGGCACATTTTTTAAAATACATACATATTTACAAAACACTTATTTCATTAGTGCAACCTAAATTAGTATTAGTGTTTTGAGGTGACAGGTGCACTTTAAACAAATGAAATAAATAAGGCAAGTCATACTATATACAATTTCATTATAGCTGTCTGCTTGATATAATGTCATGAGCATCCCTGGAATATAAACATAATCCTGCCACTGACCGTTTAGAAGTCTGTTTTGGACCTGAAGAAGCTGCTGATGGATATGACGTGTGGTCTGCAGGTAGGATGTGATATGTGCCTATAACACAGAAAGGAAATATGTTAACCTAAAATGTACCAACTCCAACCTGCCCTTCTCCTGAAATTATAAACATATTTATAGGACGCAGTCATAATATAATCTTAGGAAGTTTAATTTTTCACACAAAGCTTATAAAATGTTATTGAGAGCTTAATTTTTCATGCAATTATATTAACATGATCAGTGGTTTTCTTTGCTCAGCTTCAGTTAAACTTACTTTACTCTTTTCATATTCTACTATTGTGCAGGCCTCTCTAACCAATAGTATATTATATAGCACATTATATATTGCGCTATTACAGGCAAGACTAATTGGGCGCCAAGCCAGTTGGATGGGATATTGGTCTAGACTGGGTGAGCTTTGGGTAGGAGGGGGTGGAGTTTGAGTCAGGGAGGGTGGGGCAACCAGTTTTGCCTCTGGGGTGTCGCTGGCGACCTAGGTGGTTATTTATCAAAGTCCAAATTGTTGTGGAAATATGTGAATTCGCTACTTCTCCATTTTTCTGGTACTCAACAAACTCTACAATGTGTCAAATTCACCAGCTAACGATGGTTGCACACTACACAATAGTTGGCTGCTGACGTGGTTTCAACTTCACTATGGGAATACTGACGCTGCCATGAATTCACTATGGGAATCTGCTGTTTAGTGACTAAGCTGTAAAGAATCAGAGCATAGCCACCAGAGGTGATGAGAATTCACTCAGATAGTCAGATTCTCACTTTAGTCAATGTTATTCACACACACCAGTGTTTGCTTTACAAACCCTGGTAAAACTTGGCAATTTGCCAGGATTAGCTATAGCCTATAAACTGTTCTTGAGATCTTACATATCTTTTCTACAGGTAAATCAGTTATATTGTTATGAATACATTTCTTTTGTTTTACCATCTTCCAGACTGCTCCCTTAGTCATCGGCCCAAACGCTCAGTAGAATCCCAGCTGCAGAGAACATTGCATACACTAGCGGAACTAAAATCCACCAGACCAGCCAGGATCAGTACTGAGGCTCCTACCCTAATGCAGGATCACCACTAGAGCCAAAGAACTTGCACTCTGATGTCCAAAGGTTCTCCTGTTTGAGACCCCTGATTTAAATGTTACTCTTTGGGTAAAGAGAAAGCATCAGCAGAACATTACTAACTCAATAAATAGTTGCAGTATAACATAATATACTAGGAAAATGTTTAAAGTTAAACACAAAATTGAAAACCACTGGGAAAAAAATGTTTTTGCCTATAGTTTCCTTTTAAGTATCACAAGGCAATGCAAATCCAACTAAGCCTATACTATTAGAATAAACTTTGCAATCATTATTATTAAGAAAACAGCAGAAAGTAATGGTAGGTGATGGGCGAAGCACAGAATGTATATCTAAGCCCTGGGCGCTATGAGCTTACAATCAAGCTGTTTATGTCTAGCTAGTACAGAACGCATCATGAACATGCCTTGTAGGCTGGAGACAGAGACGGCTGTCCTGCGGGAATCTTCCAAACCTGTGATAACGCATTCTGCCTTTTCCTCGCCGGTGGTGAGAGAAAAGCTGGAATAAAAGAAAGCGAATATGGAAAATGAAAAGATGTCATTGTAGGAAAAACTGTGAGTTAAATTAATTCTTGTGCAAAAACTGAAGCCCCCCTACAACTGCTATTACCAAAGGCTACAGCGCTGGGATGGAGCGCACAGTAGAGAGCTACTTGCAAATCATTACAATAAATAATCATCATCTAGGGTTTAACGTTTAAAAAAAAATAAACTAACACTATCTGCAGAGCAGTCAGCCTAACTCGCTAGGTGACCATGAGATTTCTAGTTTTTATGTTAAAGCTACAGGGACAGTCTTCACAGGTGAGTGTATAATATGTATTTCTCTGCGCCCACTGCGAGGCGCGTAGAACATCAGGAGAACTTTCCACAGCCGTCTGTTATGTAATCAAGGAAAATTTATGAGTGGAATTACTTTGCTGTGAAAAATAAGTGAAGTGATGTCTGTAATTACCCTTGTACAGAACATGAAGACATCTCTTCTCAGCTTATGTTTATCAAAACACACGGGGGAGGTCATGTTTGTCTAGGATAGCTGTTCTGTAAAGGTCTATTGAGGATTCCACATTTGATACAAGAATTGTGAATTTACAAATGTCTGTTTCTCCTTTTAGTTCATTATCCTTTCACATATTTACTGTACAAATATAGATTGCAGGGTTTTTGCAAAAGAGATTGATGCTGATAAGTCATTCCATTAGTAATTTCATAATTTTCATAGTTTATTTGTTCCATTTACTGATTTAATAGAGTGGAGCAGGGAAAGGGGGAAGTAAAGAGGAAGGAAGGAGGGAGGGAGGATGGAAGGAGGGAGGAATATATGGAGAGAAGAGTGAATAGATGGCTGGAGAAAGGATGGGAAGGAGGAGTAGATGGAATGAGAAATGAAAAGATGGAGGGAGTAAGGAAGGGAGAAGTAGATGGAGAGATGAATGGATAGATGGAAGGAAAAATTAATAGTTGGAGGGAGGGAGGAGTAGATGGAATGAGGAATGAATAGTTGGAGGGAGGAATGAGTAGATGGAGGGAGGAATGAGTAGATCTAGAGAGGAATGAATAGATGGAGGTAGAAATGAATAGATGGAGGGAGGAAGGAGTAGATGGAGAAAGGAATGAATAGATGGAGAGAGGAATGAATAGATGGAGGGAGGAATGAATAGATGGAATGAGAAGTGAATAGATGGAGGGAGGAAGGAAGGGAGGAGTAGATGGAGAGAGAAATGGATGAAGATAGGAATGAATCAATGTAAGAAGGAATGAATAGTTGGAGGGAGGAAGGAGTAGATGGAGAAATGAATAGATGGAGGGAGGAAGGAGTAGATGAAATAAGGAGGGAGTAGATGGAGGGAGGAAGAAAAGGAGGAGTAGATGGAGAGAGTAATGAATAAATGGAGAGAGGAATAAATAGATGGAGGGAGGAATGAATAGATGGAGGGAGGAAGGAGTAGATGGAATAAGGAGTGAATAGATGGAGGAAGGGAGGAGTAGATGGATAGAGTAATGAATAAATGGAGGAAAAAATGAATAGATGGAGGGAGGGTGGAGTAAATGGAGAGAGGAATGAATAGATGGAGGGAAGAATGAATAGATAGATGGAGGGAGGAATGATGGGAAGGAGGAATAGATGGAGGGAGGAGAAAAGATTGATTTTGAGAAAGTAAAACCTAGGATCTTTAAACCTGAAACTGCAGTAAATCTATTATGTGCACAAAGTGGTGTGGTCAGTTAATTGGTGTAGCCTAATGCACCAAGCATTCTGTTCCTTTAAGCTCCTGAGATATAGACCACAGAAAAGCAAACCTGGCTTGCATGGATGACACATGATTACAGCACCCCCTTACTTAATCTAATATTGGTGCAGGCCTGTAACAGCAGCTATTTGGATGATTTGATGTCCACTGTGCTTCTCCACTGGATATAAAACTACCTGTGTAGCCTATGGGTTAAACGCTTCCAAAGCACCACAGTCCAGATATGCACAGAGAACACCAGTAAATTGGCTGGATGAAGAATGTCCAACATTAACTCCCAACTTTATTCAATAAGAGCAAAGCAAACACCTGCAATCCACTTAGACTAACCAGGCAGAAGCAAAGGCACAATCCTCCTAAACCTATCCACTTCCTATGCCCCAAAAGGTTAGAAAAAACTAATATCACAAGAAGCTATATTAAAAGGAATGAGTGTTTTTTCCACAACGGAGCTGTATGACAGGTGATCCAGAGATGCCCCCCAAGTATTTCATTTGACCTCTTTACTCCCATTAAGCATAGGCAACAGCAGTGACTTGATTGACAAGTTCAGCTACAACTTCTAATCCTTATCTTAATCAGGTTCAAGCAAAATATGACCCAAGCACTGAGCTCCCCATTAAAAAAATAAACCTCCTAAACCCCATAGGGCCAAACCAAAATTAATAACGCAAGAAATTGAATGATTTAAAATGCAAAAAATGTAAAGTATGGTTGATTCTAACAGAAAGGCTGAGACCCATGGGCATTTTGTTTTACCAGTGCCTTTCTCTGATGGGTACATCTCACTAGTCTAATGAAGAATAGATGGGACTGCACACACTATGTATCATGGGTGTTCCCTTTGATGTCATTTTGTCATTGACAAGTCACATGGTGATGAAGTGGTGTGGTAGCCACTACAATACTTGAGATGGCTATCCATTAGGCATATAGGACAGAGACTAGGACTACTCCCAATGTGACCCTCAGTAGTGAGGAGACCAAGAACCATGGTGGTGTTCTAGGGGAGTAGGTCTTCCAGCGGCAGGTACCTCCCCGCCTGGAAGCTCATGTATGTATTCTAGGAAAATATCCTTATATTCAACCACCATGGTGTTGGTATATAAGATACAGTGTAAAAGTATAGCACCCACACCTCACATTCCGCATGCTATGATCTCATCAAAGGGTCAACCATGTTGTGTACATGGCCGAGTGGTTTTAGCAGCATAGCAGGGTGAGATACTTTAATAATTTAAATGGCACCATTTATGACTTCACATTTCCATTGTGGGTTAAAGTGTTATTTATATATATATATATATATATATATATATATATATATATATATATATATATATATATACACACATATGTAAACCAAGAGTTGGATACAAGCTGTCCATCAAAAATGGTTCACAGCAGCAGAAGTTAACTCATTTGGTACTGGTAACAGAAAGGGATTAGACGCACACCAGTATATAAATTGATTTTCCAGGTACAAGACTATCATAGTGTTTCTTCATTTTAATTGCTGATTTCATTGAAGGCTTTACAAATAAAATCAGCTTTCCATTAATTCCTGTATTTCTCTAATAATATTATAGCAAGTGACAGGGGCTGGGTCCCATAGTCAACAGCTTAGCATGTCTGGTGCTCTCACTGCAACTCCAAGTGCCCCTCCAGAAACTAGCAGTATATGACTGGGCATACCTAGCTACTGCACAGGGTCCTATCTGTGTATGTAAGTCTCCCTTCTATTTAGATTGTAAGCTCTATAGGGTAAGGACCTCCATCCTTTTGTTTCAATCATGGCTTGTCACTTAAGGGGTAATTCAGCAAACAGCGAACTTGCCCTCCAATCCTTCACATCAGTAGGCAGAGACTGTTACGCATTCGCTGAGTCCTGCATGCTGACATCAGCAAACGTGTAACAGTCTCTGCATACTGATGGAAAGGATCGGAGGGTAAGTTCGCTCTTTGCTTTAGAGTGATGCATCATGCTTTTAATTTTTCTTCACTTGTATTGTGTAAAGCACTTTCCCCATGTCTGTATTATATTTGTATTGCTGAATTGTACAGCGTTACATATTTTAGTGGAGCTTTATAAATAACATTATACATACATACATACATACACTTACCATTACGCAGGCATTCATGTGTCCGACTGTACTTTTCCAGCTGGTGTATCTGGCTATGGGCTTCGCTCAGCTGATTTTGAATTTGCGCCACTGAATATTCATGCGCCTGTTTCTCGGTTTCCTGCTGTTTCAGCTGTGCTTGTATATCTTCCTCTAACCTGTGTGGACACATAAAGCCTTGAAATAAATAATACTGAAAAAAAAAACAGATTTCTGTGCAGAGTTACATGTAATAAATATTTGTATTAATGTTTCAGCAATAATTGTGTGTACCTCTTTAATTGCACCTAACACCATCCAGATTTGATTAAAAAAAAATATTAATTTACAGCATAAAAGAAGCATGATTGAAATTTAGATATTTTTATTTTGTAAAATATAAATATATGTAAATATATAACCAAAAGATCAGAAGCAGTATACATTTGACAGAGCATCCCTTACCAAATTCCCTACTTCAACAGACTCTGACACTTGATAAATAGGTGAATTACCTGTGCACATGAAGAGCTCTGTAAGTACACGATTGTCATGAGTCTGAATTGTGCTTAAATTCACCACATTGCATAATTTGGGGAATATGCAATTATGGGGAAGTGACAAATTAATACTAATTTAGACACTTAGGCAACTGTTCAAACTTTCATGAATAAGCCCCTGTACAATTTAGGATTGCTGTGAATGAGGCTGCCATTTACACAGGATTTGGGAACATTGATAATGGAAGAGGAAGTTTTATTCTGAAAATCCAGGTTGTGTTCTCCGAAATTTATTAAACTCGGAAAAGCTCATTTCGGCTTATGTTTCTCGCGATAAGAATCGCGAGATTTGTTTACTGTATAGCTACCTTTCCATGGATATATTCAATACAAAAAGTTTCTCACGGCAAGTATCGATCAGAGAAAATCTCGCGATACTTACCGCAAGAAACTTCAGGGTGTTCTCCCAATTATTAAACTCGGAAAAGTGAAAACGAGCTTTTCCGAGTTTAATAAATTTCTTTGTCTCAGCCATTCACCACATCTGTAAAGCATGTGAGTTTGCTGATTAGTTGCTCTTCTAAATTAGAAGTAGATGCATATCTGGTGATGAGTGGGATGGTGATGATAATGTTAAATATAGAGGTTCAGTTCTGTACCCTTGCCCTTCAGTGAACTCATGGACAGCTCAACCTGTATCCAGAACAACTGCCCCATATGTGGGGCCTTCTAAAGCCCTGATCCTCATGTGTCCTTTTTATAAATCTAAAGTCAGTGGATATTTATCAAAGTCAAAAAAGTTTTTTTGACTTCTTAATGCTGGAGAAATGGTGTTTATTTTATTATGCTGGTATCATCTTTTTAAAAATGCTGTTTTTGCCTTGTAGGAAATCACTATTTTAATTGCATTTTTTTACATTAAAAAGTTGTTTTCAATCCTGTAAAAATCAGCAAAAAGCTTGATAAATATCCCCTTATTAAAGTAGTGTAGAAAAAAACATATATTTCTTTAGCCGGATTTTTATACCTGTGAAGAACTTTCAAAGTAGCCTGCTAATAGGAAAAGGAATTTTAATAGTTTGGTAACCTAAGTAAATAAGTAGATGACTATTTAATATTCTAATCACTGCTGTATGATGTCAGACAATGATGCTAATCATGTTATAGCAGGGGTGTCAAATACAAAGTGGGAAAAAATGAAAAATTTGGACAAAATTGCAGCCAAACTTGATAAGTATTGATAAAATGTTTACAATTAATATGTTTTTCCTTCCCATCAGATATAACGATGAACGTTTACAAACAGGTCTGTCGTTTACATTAGAGAACAGATATTCCGCTTCCCACTTCTCTGCAAAGCTTCTGTTTTACACCTTTCATTTGGCTGTTTTTGGAAGAGTCGACCTGATGTAACTGTTAGCATGAGGTCATTAATTGATACCAGCAAAGGAGGGGGCGCTTGTGGTTTCTGATTGAGGTGCCATTGCACCAGCCGAACATTCTGGGATAAGTGGTATTAGTGATGTATGCGCTATCTACTAGTGGGTTAGCTCTAGTAGACATTTGGGGTCTCATTGTCAAAAGTCACATAAAGGTCTGAATTCACATATATTCACAACTTCCCCATGTTAAATAATAATAAAATAAATAAAATTATACATACATACATATTCACTTATTGACTACACTCTGCAAAGTGGCAAATACATGACCAGTTCGGGCGACTAAGACAGTTGTGATCTTATGGTGCACTTTGCATCAGTTTGTTTGAGCATGCATAGGTACTTCATAGGTACTATTGACTAAGTGGAGGAGTGGTGTGAAGGTGCGAATGCGACAAGATGAACTGCTCCAAATTCACCTGTTTGACTTTGCCACTTCATACTGGTGAATTGGGGGGTTGATGGCAGGGCTCCGGTGTTACATAAGGTGATTATTCATTTAAAAGATACAATGACGACTGCAATTAAGTGACAACATGACCTAGGGACTAGGTGACATAGAAATATATAGAATATTCACAGAATACAGTTAGTGGAATATGGTGAGACTGACGTCACTGCCTTTCACTTGCTGAACTAGCCTCGCATGACTTCATCCTACTTCTGTCTGTCTGACTACACCATGCTAAGCATCTGACAACAATCACCACTGTCCGCCTGTTCAGCATGTGCATTTGCAGCTTAGACAATAGTGAGAAATGAATTTGCATCTATTTTGGTGATGCGACTCAAATTGTAGCAAAGTGAATTCAACAGGTGAATTCACCCTTTAGTCACTAAAGCCATTGGTATTTTCTCACTAGCCAAACACTGTGGACCAGAGTTTGACACCCATGTTATAGTTACAGACATGTATAGAGCATTCAGATTACAAATGTTCATTTATATTATATGTTTATATCATGTTACTCTTTACAGTAATTGTTACCATAAATGTTTATTTGACAATCACCTGGAAAAAATCCTTTTAGTGTTTTTTCCTCTACTTAAAGCCTATACCTTATTTAAGTTGAAGTTTTATGAAGACCTCCCCAGACGCAGCTGGTTTAATAAACAATTTCTTTGTCTCGGATGTTTTTGCAATATTTTTATTTGTGATTGGAGCACGAGGAACTCAATACGTAGAGCTTGTAGACATTAGAAAAATCTTATTAATGCCCTAGAAAAAAACTAGTGGAAGACGTTAAAATCCCTTACAAATAGATCTCTTGGGGTTAACTTTACAAAAGCTTCTAATACGTTCAATTTGGGATTACCAGCTTCTCTGTCAATGTCATTTCTAAAGAGTGTTTAATGCTTTACAACTCTCTCAGCTTTCCCCGCCAGCAGCCGCTGTTTGAACTCAGTAGGCTTTAGGTGACCCTTTCTGAACTCTATCAAGATTTCCA
The DNA here is from genome assembly GCA_019650415.1 of Pipa parva. Lineage (NCBI taxonomy): Eukaryota > Metazoa > Chordata > Amphibia > Anura > Pipidae > Pipa > Pipa parva. The sequence continues at coordinate 10,445 of WMED01012168.1, forward strand.
CAAAGATGGAGGTGTTGATGACCCCCGCAGGTGCCTGAGACACCTTTATTAGTGCTTTAACATTGTAAAGCTCAGCTCCCTAAAAATGACCCCTCATGTGGCTGGTAGACTGGAGCCTTTTAAAAACATGGGATTTGATATTCCCAAAGTCCCGATCCATTTAAAGGAGAATCATAACAATGGTTTAGAATTCATTTGCCTTTTTTTTTTTTTTTTTAATAATTCTTCACAGGTTTTCCAATTTTATTACTGATTTAAATTGCATTCATTCAGTTCTCTTTTTATTTTGTGCTATTAATATTTTGAAACCCTAAAAAATCTTGATACTAAAAATAAAATATTTTCATTAAAGACAGACCAGCGATAAACGGCTCTGCTTAAATAATATGTTCTGAAGCAGTAGAGATCATATATTGCTATAACTTTGTATGACCGTAGCTTACTCCTTTTAACTTAATACCATGTCAGTTAGTACCAGTGCTGCCAGTGAGCACTGGAAACTCTATGGTTTGGTTCCAACATTTGATGGTCTCGAGCTTTACAGTAAGGAACTCTATGGTTTGGTTACAACGTGTGATGGTATCAAGCCTTATGGTAGATGAAGTAGAGAGACCAGTTATAAGGACACAGAAGTCCAAAGGATTTCTGGAAAAGTGTCTCCCAGTTGTACTAGAAGGAAAGGTTAACCAGTCTCAACTTTAAAATGGACTATGCAGTGCCACATGGAGGCCTAGAAGGGATCGTAAGAAGAACAGATGGTAGAGAAGGGAGAATGATATCCCATGAAGGCACTACATCTGGCTAGTTAAAGAGCTGAATAAATATGTGACAGAAAGAAACCACTGCCCGATGGGGAATCCACTGCTAAGAGGAACTGAAATCACCTGTGCCTGCTGTTAACCTAAAGAGAAATTGTTATTGGCTTCTTTTAAAGGCCAGTCCCAGGATTGACACATGGCAAATATCTGATTACTTACTGTGGCATACAGTGCCAGTCTCTGAAGTCTGGCACAGGGAAGCAGGTGTAGTATTCAGGGTAGGATATATTTGATTGACTATGAGATGGAAGGGTTGCATAGAGTATTAGCCCAACAGCTGTTGGGGGACGGAGTGTGTATATTACAAATATGACATATCTATCTATATCTATATATATATATCTATATATATGTTTATATATATACATATCAAGTTAAGTATTATCTTACAGCCTATCCAGAGTGAGATATACTCTATGGTAGATTTAGGCAAGGGAATTTCTCAAATCTGCTCCCTTTGTATTTGCTTTATGCATTAACATACCTGGACAAATTTTAAATTAAAGAGGTAATAAAGGTTTGTTGCTCTAGAGATGATTCTGGAGGGTGTGGTTATAAATACTTGGCTTCTTTTCCTCCAACACTTCCTCCTGCTTGTCAGAACACCAATATCTCTTTTCCTCTCTGTGCAGGCTGCCAGCTGTTTCACTTCCTGCTTTCACACAGCAAGCGCAGAAGCAGTACTGCATCAGAATCACCCCTAGAGCAACAAGCGTTTAGAACCCCTTTAACTTGTCCCAACACAAAAAAGAACTTAGGTACATGAAACGTGGAGTCAGTTTCAGCAGCATCATGTAAACTAGTACTGTGTACTTACTCTTGAACTCTTCTGTTAGTCTTCTCAGTTTCTAGTTGCAGGTCATCAATATCAGACTGTAACTTTATATTTGATTTCTGCACTACATAGATGTCATTCTGGAGGCAGCTAATTTCTTCTTCCCTTTGAAATAAACTAGAAAAAAAAAAGAACAAAAATCTTTTTTAAGATGAAGGTCCCTGCCCAATAACACTTACAATTGGAGGTATTTTATTTTTACAGGTCGTTCAGCTATTTCCAAAAGACCTTCACCTAAATACTAATGGGATAAGGCTCTGAACTCAATGGGGGAATCTAATAATGGCAGCTAAAACTACCTATGGCAATCTAAACTTTAAAAGACCAGCACGGGAGAGGGAACCCTGGTACCGATGGGGAGAAGGGGGCCCCAGTGCCAATCCTGCATTGGGGCCCCAGAGTGGCTAATAATGACACTGTGCCGTTTATGTGCATTGGTTTAGTAATTCTTTAAAATTGATTATCTGGCAAATATATTATTATTATACAATAAATGATGGTATGAAATGCACATGCTATTTCAGGAGCTAAGCTTACACTGGATCTGTCTGTATCAATATAATGTTTTATTTCTATAGAGATAGGATTCAGTGATTGACATGATAAAATAATAAAGAGAAATTAATATATTGAAGGCTTTTTAGCAGAGATCATAACAAAAACTCTGAAAGAAAGACACCTGTGCATGAAATATTGTATCCACCATGATCCTACTAAAGCCCTAAAATGTTTTCACAAAAACATTATTGTTTAACAGGTGCACAGTGCTGTCCCATAATCTAACCAAGGGATCTATGACCTCGCTAAGGGCCTTATTGACTAAAGGGTGAATTCATCTGTCGAATTCACTTCACTACAGTTCAAGTCACATCTCTAAAATAGTCTCAAATTCACTTCACATCACTGACTAAGTGGCTAACAGACTTTTCGAACAAGCAGGCAGCAGCGATCTCTGTCAGATGCGTTGTGTGGTGTAGTCAATCAGATAGAAGTAGAATACGGAGCCCTGCCATCAGACCCCCAATTTGCCAGTTTGATGTGGCGAAGTCAAGTGGGGAATTTGGAGCAGTACACCTAGTCACATTTGCTCCGTCAACAAACTCTGTCGCTTAGTCAATAGTAGAAGTACCTGTGCATGCACATGCAAACTCCTGCGAAGTGCTCCATAAGATCGTGACTAACGTAATTTCCTGAAATGATCACGTACTCGGCACATCATAGAGTTTGCTCAATAAGTGAACAAAGGAAAGTGGCAAATAGATGCAAATTCAGAGCTTTACGCAAATATTTGGCCTTTTGTCAATGAGGCCCTTAATATCACTTACCCGAAATTCCCCGCAATTTCCATTACAGACTAAATACCCAGGCCTAGAGAAGTAGTTGCTCAACAGCTGGAAAACCTCATCTGTGTCTATGTGTAAAATGTATGTATGTATAATTTAATTTATAAAGCGCCACAAACATACGCAGCGCTGTACAGTTCAGAATAAAAATAAAGTAATATAATATATACACTAAGCTTAAAATTGCAACACTTGCAACAAATACAACAATTAAGCGAGTACGTCAACTGCGCTCCTCCCAAAGCAACCAGCTTTGCATGCCACACACCAATACTGCCCTTTCTCATCTTAAGCCCTTTTCTCTTTCTTCCCCCCACATCTGGAATTCTATACACCTTTATCTTCACCAGGAACATTCCCTCTGCACTTTTGGAGCACTAGCACTGATATTTATCACTGATTTTTATGAATATATTTTATCCTTGTTTAATTATTTATGCTTAAAGAAGACCTAAAGTAAAAAAATAAAAAAGATCTCTTAAAATACTTACCTTATACAGAGCCGATTGATTACTGTCACAGCATGAACTGTGCTGTAATTAGCCGGCACCCGGTATGTCCTTCACAGGGCTGGCTGACACAGAAGCCAGCATGCAGCTCCTTCTTGATTCACCGGCCTCATACATCATCATTCGTTCTCATTGGCCCCCGCAATGAACGTGATGATGTTTAAGACATTTTTCACCCGAGGTGAAACATGGTGGGAGGAGCTTCATGTTGGCTTTTCAGTGAGCCAGCGCTGTGAAGGAAGCATCAGGTGATGACTTATTACAACACAGCTCATACTTTGACTATAATCAATCGGCTCTGTATAAATTAAGTATTTTAACAGTCCTTTTTTAATTTTTTTACTAGTTCTCCTTTAATATCTGCATTTATTGACCTGTGTTTCAGCACATTGTTACAGCTCTTATTACCCTTCTATCTGTTTATGTAATCTTCCTCCCATTTAGATTGTAAGCTCTACGGGACAGGGACCCAACATCGTGTCAACCACAACTTAGCACTTAAAGTGATATATACTTGTGATATTATACTTGTATTGTACAATGCACTTTTCCCATGTCTGTCTTATATTTGTATTAGTGAATTGTACAGCGCTACGTAAATTTGTGGTGCTTTATAAATAAAATTATACAATACAAAACTATACTTAAACAGAACATTAAGGGAGTAATTCAGGAAAGTCCGAACTTACCTTGCGATCCTTCGATTCACTTCGCAGAGACTGGTATGCGCTCCCTTCTCTCCTGCACGCGGAGATCAGATCAGCGAACGCTTTAAAGGTACTTTGCCTCATCTCGCAACCACTCGAGTCGCCTTGCAAGACTGGAATACCTTTAAAGTGTTCGCTGATCTCCGCGTGCAGGAGTGCAGGGAGCGCATACCAGTCTCTGCGAAGTGAATCGAAGAATCGCCAGGTAAGTTTAAACTTTCCTAAATTACTCCCTAAGCCCATTAATTAAAAATGCCTCAAAAGCCTG
>WMED01012170.1:0-14924 GCA_019650415.1 Pipa parva
GAAGTGAGGCGAACACTACGCGCCTCACTTCGGAGCTTCCTGAATAACCCCCTAAAAATCACTATGTGGGAATTTCTGGAGATTATAATTTTTTTTGCTATTTTCATTGGGGAATGTACAATACAGAAGAAATTACTTATATGTGACCCCCAAACCAGCATCTGAATAAATGGTAAACAGTGTTTGGGAATGCCAACCTGTGTGTGGTTTCAAAATGGCCTCTGTGTTGAACACAGCCCCAAAGCAGATGTGCCTCTGTTAGGTTTGCTGGAAATGTACACTTAGGAGAAGGAGGTAGCAGCAGTAAATCCCATAAAGGCAAACAAATGCTAGGGCGCGGAGTCTAAGGAACCCCCGGTCTATGCCTAGAGCCCCTGCAAGGAGGTTTAGGATTTTGCTGCGGCCGCGGCCCCTAGGACTGAGTTACCAGAACAGGAATACGATACACTTCCAAAGATGGACCAAACAGACAGGGAGACCAAGTAAGCAAGGCAGGAACAATGGCTGGCACAAAGCAGGGACGATGGCAGGATAACTGTGGCAGGTTAACTGTAGCAGGGTAACTGTAGCAGGGTAACTGTGGCAAGGGTAACTGTGGCAAGGGTACTGTGGCAAGGGTACTAACTTGGAACAGGGTCAGGCTTTAATTCACAAGGAGAACCTATAATCAGGCGCCAAACCATCAGACAGGCTCCCTTATATAGCCAGTTAGCCTGTCAGATGATCGCGCTGGGGGATTTCAAAAAGCGCGCCGCCGTGACATGCGTACTATGACGTCAGTGCGCACTCCCGACGGCCGCACGGAGGAAGAGACGTGGCGCTCCTGAAGCCACAAAGGACTCGGCGCTGGAACGGATCGCCTTGGTAAGTATCGATACCTTACAGCCTCCTTCCCCTTTGCAATATTCCACATAGAGGATGGTGTTCCCAACCACCTTTTTCCAGATATTCAGGTGTTGCCATACCTTTGGGTCACCCTGTATAACATGGGAGATTGTACAGCATTTTTTGTCTGACATGGGATCAGTTGGCCTCTTTTTCTACACAGCCCTGGACCCATTTACTGAATAGTGATTAGCCAAATAATTTTTTTTTTATCCTGTTTTACAACAATATATATCTATAACCAGTCCCTAGGAGGCAAACCCATAACTATTTTTGCAATAATAACTTGTAGTAGCCCATCAATAAAATTCTATGGTGACAGGTTTCAGCATTCCTATAATAAACATTTGAACTGCTGGGAGTGAAGACCATTGATGCAGAGAAAGGCTCTTCATATATTTTTTTTCCATAAGATGAGACCTGAAGCTGCAAGCTACATATCAATGGTTTGTCCAAGGGGGGACTAGACAATCATGTCAAGAGTGTTAGAAAAACCCATCCAAAACTTGCCGAAACACCTTCATCTTGTATGGGCTGGAACAGACAGTAAGTTAGGAGTAGGAGGTAGCAGCAGGTCACTGGACAACTGGTGATAACGTATAGACCTTAAGGCGCGGAATCTTTGGTAGAGGCCACCGCAAGGAGGTAAGGCCTTAGCTGCGGTGCGATACCCAGGTCGAGGCCCTTAAGGCTGTTGTCCAGGAGTGTAGTAACAGAATCGGTAAGAGGAAGAGTCATTAGGTCACAAAATAGAGTCAGGGCAGGTGGCAGATAATCGAGGTCAGAGTTCAGAACAAGGGTTAAGACAGGCGGCGAACAATCAGGAACAGGGGACAGGCCAAGGTCAAACACAGGAGCAAAAGACACAACAGCCACACTCATAAGCACCATATGAGTCCTATAATTGGGTGCAATAGCTGATCTCAATATGGCCTAAATAGGCACCAGGCGAGAACGCATCCGCGATGCAGTTCCGTAATCGCGTCTAGTTCCAATGCCATTATGCACAGAAGCCTTGGTAAGGATACGCGCCAAACACCCCAAACAGGTGCAACCAGAACGCCAAGCTGGTGACCGTGACAGATGCCGACACGGAACGGAGACAGGCAAATGCAGGTAAGTACTCCTCCTTACACTCCTTCCTTAGAATTATACTAAACCACAAAATCGCATCAACAACTAGTTCATTTAGACCTGCCTGATAAAAATGTGCGCCTATCGGGTCAACTTTAAGTATCACCCGTGATCAAATCTACCTGAAGGACAAGTGACTGGACCCTGACAATTACTGTAGATATACAAACTTTGTAGTAAAACACAGTATTTTTCTTAATAAATTGTCTTTCTTGCTATGTATCTGCAGTATATCTAGTAAGTAATGTTAACGGACAGATTCTACGTTTGTAGTTGTTTCCAAACATGAGTAAAGTCATTCATGTAAATCCATAGTCGCATCACTTTGAATCCACAAGTTGCACAACTGTAATTACATTGACCTGTGACTATTATGCAATGACTGGTGATTTGTAGTGAGTCATATATACCATAACGATACGGTTAATCGCATCGCCCACGTCCAGTATCCTGTCCCAGCCTAGCACAATCCCTGGGGTGAGCCCCCTGAAACCACATAGGGAGTAATACATAGGAAACCAACAGATGGCAACTTTATTATACAGAATGTTTATCGATAAACCACAGTCAATGCAATTTTCATTGAGAGCAAACACTTGCTGTAATTACCGCAATGATCTCAGATATTTCATAAGCTTATCACTGAGGCCTGTGACATCAGCTTTACCCCATTAATCAGCTTGTCTTTCTCTGTCTCTGACATTCCGTGCACACTCAGCTCCATCATGGTAGAGTGCTACCCACAACTTTTATCAATAGCGGAACTACAGATCTTTGACCTCCCCCCTTTTCCTACCGCAGCACCTACAACTTTCCAACTCCCATGGTGCAATTAAGGAAAACTCGCCAGAACTCGATGGTGTACCAGGAGCATATGCTTTAGTGATACAGAGAGGTCACAATGTTCACGGTGACCCCTATTGTTAATCCCCTTTATTCATCTGAATTTGTCTTAATTCCTCTGATTTACAACTTGAAGCAGGAAGTGAAGAGGATCTCAATCAATCAAAAGCACTGAACAAAGTTGTATAATGATACAGTTTACGCAATGCCAAAGTGTAGCGCCTGTAGGATATAAAGTTTATGGATTAGAGTTCCAAAATACTGGTGTGATCCTGCGCTTTAACCACTGAGGAGTCTGCCTCTGCGTCTCAAAATGAACGACAAAACGAAGGTCCCATACGTAGGATGGTAGGTGGCAGCGCTGGAAAAGATGATAGGATAGAAAGGGCAAAAGTATTGCCCCTAGTGTAATACTGCCAGGTACTATTACAGTGCAGTATAATTGCTGTATAAATTGTACGTTTATTATTATACCAATATAGTGATGCTGTGAGACAAGATTTTTCTTGGAGCTTGGAGATAGTACAGTGATGTGCCTTTAACTCCTATTTGTGCTTGTAAGTTCTCACAAACACAGGTGCTGGTGCTGTGCTAGGGAGTGTTGGCACCCCCTTGTGGATCTGCCCTTACCAGATGGTCTACAAACGTTTGTATATTACACAGCATATACTGTGTATGGTCTTTTTGGGGTCCCTTTAATCCATGTCATCTGGATCCTCATGCATAAAAACATATGAACAGAAAGCCCAATAGTGTGATACTGATAGATAAACCGATTTATTTATAACAAAGAGGTACTCACATTGAGTCAGTTAAAAAAGCGTTTTTAAACAAGTCCAATTGCTCTACGCGTTTCTCCGAGTCTTCTCGGCTTCCTCAGGAGCTGTATAACTGCTTGTCCGATTGTCAATGATTAAGAGTACCCAGGTTCACAGACCACCCTAGAACTCATGACATCTGATCCATGTTTCCTTTAAACTTGCAGCGTTCAACATGAAAATGTCAAACGCAGTTGTATATTCAAAAGTACTTTATAGCCATACTGACACTCCCAAATTGAACAGTAAACCTTGGACAAGACATAATACAGCTGGTCTGAGAAGGACATACCTATACAAATCACAAACAAAATTATGCAATTTATATCAACATTATGGAAAGAGTTTCCTGAGCAGCCATTTTGGACTGAAAGCTTTGGTAACTCACAGCACTCTGGGAGATCTGCATAGTTCTGCAGCATTTGGAACCATACCTCCCAATATTTATGTGACACTTTTGATAAAACATGATAGAAAGATCTGACAGAATCTCAGCTCACATTAATATCTCTTGAACTGTGCCTCTGGGTGACAGCAGAGCAGAACTCAATACTTTCCAATACATTATTCAACTAACAAAATGATTAAAACAGTGAGAAGTATATTGGAAAAGTGGATTAATGGAAGGCTGGTGGGGGGACAGATAATTTTCAGTTGGTGAGTGGCTGTAGAGACCTCCATCAGAAATCATGGGCCCCCCCAACACGTTTATACAGACCCTAGTTACGCTGCAAAAAGTCCACTTACACTGAACAGTACCCAGTAAGCCATAATCTTAGTCATATATGAGAATATATGATGAATAAGTTGGAAAAGTGGGAAATTCACTATCTACAGGACAATTCACACTTAGGGGGTTATTCACTAAGGTGCAAATTCGACTGTCGGATTCACAAACAGCGGATTCCAATAGTAAATCCCCTACAATTTCCCCATTGTCGCGACAATTTTTTAAAGTTAAGATTGCTATCATTTTCCCATAATAAAGTCGCGACTGCAACAATATTCTCATTATAAAGACGCGACTGCGACAGAAGCAGCCTTTTGCGACCGTCTTTATCTGGCAAATTCGCACCTATACACAACAATTCTGACTTTAGTGAATAACCCCCTTAGGGTGAAATTTAACCATAAACTCGGAAAAGCCAGATTTTGCTTTTCCGAGTTTATCCCGAGAATGTCTCGGCTGTTCGTGCGGTAAAAATCGCTCAATACTTTCAATGGAAAGTTACATTGGTAGTATGGCTAACTTTTTATCAAAAAATCAAGATTGAAAAACTCGATTGAAAGTTTCTGTCGATAAATATCAATCCAAAAAAAATCTCGCAATATTTACCGAGATCTCGCGGGAATAAACTCGGAAAAGCGAAATCGGGCTTTTCCAAATTTATTGAATTTCGCACTTATGGGCTTATTCATGAAACTCCTAACAGTTGAGTAAAAAAAAAAATTCAGAATTGACAACCATTCACCACTTCCAGATCTTTGCATATTCATCCAACTCTGCATTGTGGTGAATTCACGACCAATCAGGACGCTTAGGAGAGTCACAAACTTATGGAGCTCTTTGCATCACTTTGCATGCGCGTACACAGGTAATTAGGCTGTTCATCAAGCATCAGAAATAGCGAATTTGGCAAGGCGTACTGTGTTGAATTTGGCAACAAATAGGGGGGTTGATGGCTCCTATTGTCTGACTGACTACGCAAGATGCCACGTCTGACACCATTTGCTTCTTCACTAGGAGAATCCACCACTTAATGAATATGGAGTAGCAGCAGCGTCCCAAGGTGATGCAAATTCACTTTGACAGTTGAATTCTCAGTTTGATAAATAAGCCCCTCAAATAGCCTCTCATAATGTTTATTAGCCTCTCCAAACTCAAACATTAAGGAGTTATTCACTAAAGTCCGAATTGTTGCGTATAGGTGCAAATTCGCCAGATAAAGACAGTCGCAATAGGCTGCTACTGTCGCAGTCGCGTCTTTATAATGAGAATATTGTCGCAGTCGTGACTTTATTATGGTAAAATTGTTGCAATCTTAACATTAAAAAATTGTCACGACTTTACAATGGGGAAATTGTAGCGGACTTACCATGGGAATAGGCTGTTTGTGATTTCGACAGTTGAATTCACACCTTAGTGAATAACCCCCTTAATGTGTATGAATAATGAAAGACTACAATGCCAGCTGGTTAATTGTTTATACAAATAATAAATGAATAAATAAGCAAAGGATTCCAATACAAATTCCAAATTTGGCAGATGCCACCAAACACCTGGGGTATTGCACCGTCAGATAAATATTCCTATAAATGAACAGAATGAACAGAAAAAAAAGTGACATCATAGTCTAAAGAGGTGTGAAATACGTCTGCATCTGCTCGATAAATTATTCCCAGGCCCCACGTACTGACGCATTAGAGAGATAGCGCAGGATAAAGGCGGGATGCTGTTAAATGAAAGCTTTGCTGGTGGATTGGGAAATGGTTTGAATGAAACACCTGTAGGTATGAGAAATACCTGGAAGGCATAATAGATTCTGTTTTCCCCTGAAGGCAGATTGCTGGTATACACATAAACAGAGCATCGTCTGGTCTATACAGAGAGAGGGAAAATAAAATCTCATTCGGCTGGCGGTAATTAAACATGAAATAAACGTTTGCTTCTACCTCGTCATAGGTTGTAAACAGACATTCAGGCATCTCAAATAACTACCGGCGCATTTTCTAATTTCTGTACTGATCTTAACACTTTACTTGACTAATAAACATGGTTTTCTCATAATGCTACAAGGCTTCTCCTTTGTGATGTAATCAGCTTGCGTGGACACATCATTTGCAGGAGCTCTGAGAAGGGAACATTGTAGGGATGGAGTTAAGTAATATAATTCTTGGGAACAGAGATAATCCTAAAAAAAACCCAGAGCATGTGCTCCAAGTCCATTATATTACAAATACAGTGATACTTCGGTTCTCGAATGCCTTGACTTTCGTCCAAATCGGTATTCGACCAGGAAATTCGAGAAAATTTTGTCTTGGAATCCAAACAAATATTTGGAACTCGAACAGCCGAACATCCGAGATTAGCCGAGTTGAGCCGAATGGCGTTCATTCGGCCCAGCGCGCCTTGCCTGCGTCATCAGTGTGAGTCATGCTTTGAGTCACGCTGGAGAGAGAGAATCACGCTGGAGATAGAGAATCACGCTGGAGAGAGAGAGTCACGCTGGAGACAGAGTCACACTGGAGAGAGAGGCCAGTAAATAGGCATATTTCTGGGGCTTAGAACGAATTAATCCAGTATCCATTATTTCCTATGGGTTTCACTGTTTTGGTTCTCGAACAATTTGGTTCTCGACCGTTCTCCTGGAACGAATTATGTTCGAGAACAGAGGTATCACTGTATATATATATATATATATTTTTTTTTATTTAAAGGAGATAAGTCACAGGCTGAGCTGACATGCTAAGTGCACAGCCAGCCTGTGAGTGGCTGAGTAGCTTTATTTTTGCCTTCCCAAGCCTTATTTATGTTTCAGTGTGAAAGGCAGGACTCGGGAAGCTCAGAGAGCAGGGAGTTAGGACGAACCCTCTCAGCTGACCTCTCAAAAGGGAGGGGGCAGTACTAATTCTCCGCTATGGCATTTTCTTTCAATATTGAAACAAAAACCTCAGCCAACTGCATCGTTTAGCCTTGCTAAAGGTGTTAAATTAGCCAGTCACAGGCTGCTTGGCATTTATCATATTAGCCAGTTTCTGACATTAGTTTCCCTTTAAAAGAAAAGTGACATTCAAAATTGAAAATACCTAAAATGCATTTATGTATATTTACTTTATATTCCATCTGTGCTGCCAAAAATTCTGAATAGAAAGTAAGATCTTTGTTTATTTAGCTTTAAAAATGCGGCTTTAGGGCACACTTCCTGTTTATGACTTATGTAAAGCACCAAATAAACAAGGGGACTGGGCAAGGTCTGTTTAACAACATGGCCGCTATCATTAAAGATAAAAACAGACAGAAAGCAATACAATTCATGAAATTAGCTTAAAAGATAACGTTTGTACAAGTGCCGTATTTGAATAACGGTCATGACAAATCCAAATAGTTACTGGTCCTTTAATGAATGGCAGAGGCTGTCTGAATTTATATTTCCTTCAGCTTTAGTGTGAATAAAGAAGAAACACCACCAGAGGGTTACTACAGTGCACTTTTCTGTAATGAGCAGCTACAGCTGTGTTATAAGGTACCTCTTGCCTCAGCCCTGTATCTCAGTCAGAAAGTGAGATAGAACTGCTGCGATGGTAAAGAAGGACAAACCATTCCTTTTGCAAGTACAAAAATACTATAACTTTTTCAGTAGCAAAGTAATACCGCTGACAGCATCTCCAATTATCCTAAGGTGACCTTTATTTGTCAAAGAGCATTTCAGAACACAATCATCAATATCTTGGGATTAATGTAGCCCTTTATGAATGCTACAAAGTCAGTGTAATTCCACCTACGTTTATTGTACAATCTAAGTGAGATCCTTGAAGCATTTGGTCTAGTGTTTTTTTTTTTAATTCTCAATTTCGTAGTGGGAAATATTAACTATGGAGTGGAAAAAGCAATGTATTCTGCCAGGAGGTTGGTGTAGAGTCTCCCAAGGCTGGCACAGAGCACTGTACGCTCCACCGCAGGCCAATAAATGCCATTCATAGCTCATTCTACTCTGACAGCTGGCAAGGTCAGAATACTGCACACAAAGCTATGTATAGCTAGAAAAGAATCCACACTTACTCTGTAGCCAACAGTTCTATTTCCCCTTCCCAAGTACATCATTACAAATATCTCATGGCTCAAGGGTATCTTATGTCTGAGAACAAGGAAGTGCTTCTCAGCACAAAATCCAACATTCCAGAACCAATGCCTTTTCCAACAGTACCGCAAAAAGAAAGAAAAAAGACCTCACGCATGGGTAAGGAACTGGTATGTGAACGTATTCTTGCCCACAGATGTTGGTTAACACTTTAAAGAACAGAATCCAAGCATCAAGAGGATTACTCCCCACATCCTTGGAGGTGATTTGTTTCAACTGCTTTGGGGAGAAGCGCTCTGGATTTGTAACCGGGTACTGGATTGTCTAATTGATTAAATTACGAGTGGAGTTTAGAATTGTTTATTGATTAATGTTGAAGGGAGGGCAAGACTGAAGGAATTATTGATTAAAGTGAGAATTCGACTGACGGAAGTGAATTCTTATTATTTAGGGTGGCTAATCCCTGATTATCTACTCGTTATTGACTAAACAGTCGATTCCCATAGCACATCTGCGACCACATCAGAATTCACATAGTAAAGTCACAACCGCGTCAGTATCAGTCTATTGTGTAGTGTGATACTGTTGTTAGCTGGCAAATTCGCCACATCGCAGAGATCGCTAAATACCCAAATATGGATAAGTGGCGAATTCACACCTTTTATTAGACCATTTAATGTTTAGACAATAACCCCCTGATTGTTTGTTTGTTTGTTTTTTACCCTTTAATAGTTCATTGATCTGGCACTTCTATTGTCACCCATACACATTGCCCACTTGCTCACTCTCGGCTGGGCTTGTACTGTCAGTAAATACCATTGCAATAATATAAGCAACTTCCTAGCCCCTATGCTTACTTCCTGCACCAAAGCATTATCACAGCCAGGCCACCCATGTTCAAGAAGCCTAAATGGTCCAATTCTTCATGATTTAGACAGGAAAGAACTAATGACTTATACAAAGCTTTATAAACAAGGCTTTTCCAGGACCTTGTTCATACTGTGAGCAAAACTATTGGCCCTTCGGATTGGGGAGAAAAGCAAACACATGAATGAAGGCAGATGTTGCATCCACATCTGCTCTACCTGGTGTATATTCAAATACACAGAACAAACTCTTATTTAGTCATTTTACATTTATGGAGATTTACACGGGCAGTTCCTTAACCCTCAGGATGTGGCACTCTTCAGCACGTTAACCCACCATTTGGTCACCTCTTGAAAGCTTTCACTTTAATTTCTAAGCAAGTTTGTTCAGCACGGCTGAGATTAAGCTGCATGCATAACTGTTTCATTTTAATGCAAATTGTGTTTTTGCCACTACATTCTTTAGTAGCAACAGAAGGACAGGAAGAAACATCATCTGCTGTAGTAGAATCCAAGTATTACATCTTCTTGTCTGTGAAGCATCTGGCTCATATTTTTTTTAAACATACCAAAGACAGAACCGTTTATATGAACCGAGTTAGTCTTGCGGTAAAGGCTTTTTTTTTTCCAGTTTAATAATTCTGCCCTTTTTAATAACATTTTTTCTTACCGTAGTTCCTCAAAACTCTTTGCCCCCTTGCAAAATTTGAGGTTGTGTTATTGTGAAATAGATATTCCTTTAGATATAGCCCTTGTGAGAACTGTTTATGAAATATTAACTGAGACATTCCTTACCATTAGGTGACCAAAGGTCATAGCTGGATGGCCTTTCCTTGGTAGCCATTTTGGCCAATAGCAGGAGGAGACTGGTGAGTTAGATTTGGCCATCCAACAGAGTCCCCATACAGTCTATAAGAAATGTAACAGGTAAGCACTGAATTTGAATCTCCTGGGTTTATATTACCATGATGTTTCCCTCCAGCAGGCTTATCAGGCTTAACTCTGTCTTACAAGTATTACACATGCACAATCTGTGATAAAAAAAACAACAACACAATTTTGTGTGGTTTATTTTTAATGCAAACTATATAGCTTCCTTAAATTATGTGCACTGACAAAAATCTTTCCATCACCGTGATCTTCCAAAAATATGTCTCTTGTCGTACAGTCTTTCACTTTGTTGGAAGGGTGCCATGACGATGGGTCTTTTATCTGAAAAACGCCAGGATAGTGTTATTGGTGGCCATCTAACATGGGAAAGCAGTAGAGAAGGCAGGTTGGTTGAAGACTGTAAATGTTGGCAATGGTTAGAAAGAATATCAAACAGGCTAGGTCAGCATTAAAACAAGTGGATTCGGTACAAAGTTAGCAAACTGAAGACAAGTTTAAAGTACAAAACAGGAGTTGACGCCAGGTAATGAGTAGGGTGTTGGAGTTACAGCACTCTCTTGACAAGCCATGCAAGAAGGTCAGGGAACTACAGAAATACCCTGCTAGACAAAGTGCTAGTTGTTGAATAAGTCATATAGTTAACTGCAGCATGTCCAGACATGGGAGCATAGGCTAATAAGAATGTAAATGACACAGAGCGTGTGTCTCTCAGTTACCATAGCACAGTTCCACAGTGCAGCTGGTCTTGATCTTCAACTCAGGCAGAAAATACATAGTTCCCAATAGGAACAAATTCTGCTTATTTTTTTAACCATATGTGCCTTGATTCATAGCAAACAATGAAATATAATTAAAATAGCTCCTAGTCTTTATGTGTGTGTAGCCAGGTGAGAAATTTCCTAGCTGAATTTGCTCACTGGTCTACCATTTTCGTGCTAAGGGCCCTATATGTAAATATGTTTATAAGCATACTCATACTATGGAAAGTGGTAACCATTTACTAGTAGTGTAATCTTAACCGGTGATACTACTGACCAAGGGCAAAATTTATTAAACTCGGAAAGACCGCTCTCGGTCTTTCTGATTATATCGTGTGAGATCTCGCGGTGTTCCTGTGAGTTTACCGCATGAGTTTTTCCATTTTAAGATCTCTATTTTTTTTCCTAAAAAGGTAACGGTACTAATAATTTAAAGTGTGGCTACCTACTGTATTCATAGGAAAATTAAAAAAATCGAGATCGAAAAGTCAAATAACTTGTGCTGTAATCTCGCTGGAATGCCATGAGATCTCACGCAATAAACTCGGAAAGACCGAGAGCGGCCTTTTCTAGTTTAATAAATGTTGCCCTTGCAAATCTTTTACTACTTCCTTCTATACAGTCCTAGCACAATCCATAAAGTTACAGACTCACAAGTAACTGGAAAATAGCCGTTATTATTTTGAACAATAAAAGATATATACCTGTATACTTAGTTCAGAGGAATACTTTGAACCAGACTATGGGCTCTTATTTCATAAAGAAGGGTGGATATGTCCTGATCATATGGGTTAGGAAAAAAAGGATAATAGATATTTGTGTGAGGTCTATGTTTTTATATAAGGGCATGCTTATTACATTGCTGCCTGTGGAAAAATTGATTTTGTGCTGCTACTTACACATTTTCCCTGGAGTAAGGTTCCCTACTTTTTAAATTCCATAACATCAACATCTTATCAACAGAAGGAAAATGATCTTATAAAAAGATGGGGGGAAAAAAATCAATGCTTAAAAAATATTTAAGACTAGAAATGAGCAAAATGTTTGCAGTTTGGCTCATGGCATAGTTTGCTAAACCTTCAAAAAATTAGGTGATTTTATGAACGTTCATCAAACCCAAAGATGTTTTGCTAAGGAAAAGGGGTTAATGAAGGAAACAGAAGGATCATTTGAACTACGTATATATCACCACCCTGGGCAGGGGGAGTTTTCTTCTTCTTCCCTTGGAAAAAGGCAAAAACACAACATGGGAAATGTTACAGGGGAAGGTTAAGCTCGCTCATCAATACATATGTAAAATTCCAGAAAAGAAACAAACAAAAAAAGTATTGAAAGTAAACTCTTCATATTAATAGAGTGTATTTTCTACGGTAAATTGTTCATCTAGTTTGGGAACCCACCAGCCATGTCCACCTTATCAAGAGAACAGAAATAACATCTCAATAACTTTTCTGAAGTCATCAGTTCTACTTAAAGAGAATTTATTCAGTGACTGCCCGTTGTGAGATGAACGAGACCATTACCATGACGGTGTATGAGTGATTTCAGCCCCTGCAGATGAAGCTTGCATATTAAATCCAATAGGGAGTGCTTTACAGCACAAATGAAATTTTGGTACTTTCCTAAAAAAAATAAGGGAGTGTTTTACTTGCGCAGATTCATTTATTTAAACTTTGGATCGAAAACATTTTAAACCCATTAACGCTGGTGAAATAGTAGCAATATATCTTTAATGCCGTTTTCGCCTATTTATAAAGCCATTGATTTGAATTCTTATCAACCAAAACTGTTCTCCTGGTTTAGGTTGGCAAAAACCCATAATTCCCCATAGAGTTGGTCCACAGTCTAATTAATTTTAACGTAGAAATAAGACATTGTTATGAATTTGAAATGGAAGGGGAACTGCATTGAAAATAGTGCAAAATGTGCCAGTTTTCAACTGATCAATAATTATCGATATAAAAATGAATATCGAAAAATCATCGATAAACAGCGAAACTAATCAAAAAAGATAAAGGAAGTTTATAAATATATTTATGTTTTCCCAGCATTATTAAAGAACTGGCCTCCTATCTTTATAAATTACTACTAGATCAACCTCGATAAATGCGCATTATAATCATATGTTTTACAACCTTGTGTGCGATTTGGAAACTTTCAAGAAATACCTTTGAAAGAAAAAAATTCCAGCAATTCTATTTTTACAACCTGCACTGAAAGCTTTGCTGAGAAACTGCCTTTTTTTAAAGTTTACGACTTTAAACTTTGAATGAGTTTTTATGACTTTAAACGATTAGCACGTATACAGCACCATGCAGCTGATTACAGTCAGATTGTAAGCAAAACTGCTGGGTAGTAGTCATTGGCATAAGATGGCATTCCATTGCGACAGTATAACTAAATGATTGCTATGAGTAATTTTACATTGTAATAAAGAAAAAGTCAGGTGAAGTACAGGTGAACCTCTCTCTTCATTGCCAGAATATTTAACATTCAGGATATAAATTGGATACAGTTTCCCAATAAGATAATATAATTAGAACACCTAGATCAGATGCATTTTAAGATATGTTTGTTACCATTTAAAATTTGTATTTAATTTTACTGACCAATGCAAATTTTTGTTAAAGTAAATAATATCTTCTTCATTTATATACAGCACTCTCCATTGTGTCACTACATCCCAGAGTCCTGGTGCTTCTGTCCATGTTTAGGAATTTAAAGGTAATTCTGATGAATCAATAAAAAGGAATGAAGTGTTTTGCAGTTGAAACGGCTGCATCTGTAGAGAAGCAGCGGTCAGGCTGCATTTTACCCCTTCTGTCAGTATCATCTGTAACATTAAGGGGCTTATTCACCAAAGTGAGAATTCAACAGTTGAAGTGAATTGGGGGAGTTATTGACTAAAATCTAAGGGGGGTTATTCATCAAAGTCCGAACAGTCGTGTATATGCTCGTATTCACGTCCACTCGCAACTTCTCCAAATCCGCTTATTCAACAATCTCTGCGATGTGATGAATTCACGACCAACTCTGATGCTTACTCCAGCCGCGGACTTACTGAGCCGTTCGCATCAATTTGCGTGCGCGTGCACAGGTAATTTGGCTATTCAGCATGCGACAGAGTCTGTCAATGGGGCGGATTCTGCAGGATGTACTGCTCCGAATTCACCTGTTTGACTTCGCCACCAAAGAGTGGCGAATTGAGGTGTTGATGGTAGGGCTCTAGTATTGCGTAAGGCGACTATTTATTCTAAAGTAACAATGGCGACTGCGAATAAATTAGTCTACTATTAAACATGAACTAGGCACAAGGTGACATATAAAAATAAGTATTTTTGACTTATATACAGTCAGTGGGATATGATGAGACTGACATCACTGCCCTTCACTGGAGGAATTCTCCTCACTCCGCATGACTTCTCATCCTACTATTGTGCAACTGACTATGCCGCATGACGCATGTGACGGCGTCTGATGCTGTCTGCTGCTTCATGAATAAGGAAAAGTGAATTTGCGACTTCCTAATCGTATTGACATGAACAGACGCAGAATCACTATGCAAGATGAATTCAGACTTTGATGAATAACCCCCTGAATTGTTGCATAAAGGTGTGAATTCGCCACTTCTTGCCACTTCCCCATACTCGGGTTTTCAGTAAACTCTGCGATGTGGCAAATTCGCCAGCTAATGGTGGTCACACACTACACAATAGATGGCTACTAACGGGATTGTGAATTTGCTATGGAAATACTGACACGGTCACGGATTTGCTGTGGGAATTCTCTGTTTAGTCAATAAGTAGTAGAGAATCAGATCGCAGCCACTCGAAGTGATGAGAATTCACTCCAACAGGCGCATTCACACTTTGATCAATAACCCCCTGGGCCTTTACGCTCTGGTAGTCATGAATTTGCTACTTCTTATTC
>WMED01012171.1:0-14924 GCA_019650415.1 Pipa parva
GCCTGAATCCCATAGAACACCTGTGGAGAGATCTCAAAATGGCAGTTTGGAGAAGGCACCGTTCAAATCTCAGGGACCTGAAGCAACTTGCCAAAGAAGAATGGTCTAAAATTCCAGCAGAGCATTGTATGAAACTCATTGATGGTTACTGGAAGTGGTTGTTTACAGTTATTTTGTCTAAAGGTTGTGCTACCAAGTATTAGGCTGAGGGTGCCAATACTTTTGTCCGGCCCATTTTTGGAATTTTGTGTAACATGATCAATGATTTGACTTTTTTTTCATTCTCTTTTGTGTTTTTTTCTTTGCAAGCAAAATAAATGAAGATATTATTACCAAAGCATTTGTGATTGCAATCATTTTCTGGAAGAAATTGAGTATTGTCTGACAGAATTGCAGGGGTGCCAGCACTGTATATATTTATGAAAGTGTGAAATGTCCTGTAGATGTGGCATATTACCATAATTAGTCACTTCTCCATCTTTGCATATTCTGAAAATATCCTAATCTTTTGAGCTGCGGCTTCAATCACGGTTCACGAAATTGGGCCCCACAGTGTATTTACATACCATTTCTCACTGCGAATGCAACAATGCTCCAGTATTTATCATGTGTGCCTAATGACAATTCACCGCGGAACACTGGCATGAATACATGGATTTGACTTCACCAAAGAAAAGTGGAAAATTAGTGGTTTACAGAAGGGTTCCTGCTACAAGTCTGAAGACATTTCACTTAAAAAGTCTTAAAAAATGTGGGGACCAAGTGCCAACCTGAATTAGGAATGGTCTTGAATTGAAAGAAATGTAAACATAATGGTTTCAATTTATGCAACCATTTTCTACATGAACTTTATATTATTATATATATATATTACAAATATGGAGAAATTAAATTAGAAAGAGACAGTTATAGTGACATTTAAACAGATCCATATACAAGTAAGGATGACGACATTTCTTTACAATATACCCATTCAAGACTAATTTGCTATAATATCGTATAGTTATAATTTGCCTAATGACGTTAAAAAATTACTATACAACAATTTGCAACAACTCTCGTCTCCATCATCACAATACACTGTGTAGTGAATATGCACAATTGATTTTGCTACAATACAGGAGAATTGTTACATTGTCACATTGGTGGGTGAATTCACTCTCACAAAGAACCTATCCCTTATAACTTCCACAGATTTAAAAGGAAAAAATAGCACGAACCTACAAAGAGGATAAAGACATTAATGTGTAAAGCAATCAAAGTTACATTAGAGCTTATGGTGCAGATTGTGACTTTATTTAGCATGTTGTCTTTGCACAGAATTACCCAATACAGAATGTTCCATCGTGCATCTGCCCCACTGATATGAAGAGCTGTGCTAAAAATATATTTTTGTTTGCTTGGTGTCACGTAGAGGAGTTTGAGCGGCTAACTATCTTAAATAGAAATCAGCCTGTGAGTATATTCGCAGTCCAGGAAGGTAATTCTCCCAATCTCAGAAATGAAATGGAGACATGTAAGATCAGTGGTGCATGAATATTTACCCAAAGCAGGCTTTGCTGCACTCGACCTGGGTTCAATTTTGCAAATTAAAATGAGCGCCGTGTGGATGTGGAGATTAAAGGACAGCGTCCTAGAGGCTGCCTGCTCGCACACAGAGGTATTAAGTGATCTGTGCTCCCGTATGTTGGGCTCCTTCACTTTTGTTATTGGATGAGGTCAAAAGCAACTTGAAAGCAGAGATTGTAGGTCACTACAAGTGAACGGTCACTTGTAGGTCACAACCTCTTTGGCCCTGGTTTAGCAACACAGTAAATGATTATGTTGACTAAAACCACTGTAAAATTACATTTCATGTGTTTCGTATACTGTGATTTAGATCTTTGAGCAGAGTAAAGTCAGAGGATCGTGACAAGTCAGTATTTATTCATATTTTGATGACCCTTTTTAAAGGGACCAGGACATGGAGCCAGAGTCATGTTTAGTAAAACACCCTCTAATTTTTACCTTGAGCTGATTTTGAAAATGTTACACAAACCTCAGAATAAAAAAAAACAAAAACAAAAAACCTTTCTTTATAATATAATTAAAACAAAACTGAAGTAGGATGTAGGGCTGGACCAGCCAGGTAAAGTACCCAGTGGGTTCTGGTCCTAGTGGCCCCAAAACTTGATGGGGTTTATTCATGAAAGTGAGAATTCTCGACAAAGAGTATTTGTTTCACTTCATGTCGAGATGCTCCAAAAGTTGCAAATTCGCTTCTTTATATTCACTGAGGGGAGGATTATTGTAGCAAAGAAGTGAACGCGGTCACGTGCAGTGTTTTGTGTAGTGCTGCATAGTCAGATAGACGGTAAAATCCCTACCATCAGCCCTCTAATTCCCCATTATTATCTGGCGAAGTAAAACTGCTGAATTTCACACAGTACGCTTTGCCAAATTCGCTACTTCAACAGACTCAGACGCTTGACGAATAAGCGAATTACCAATACAGGAGCAGGCAAAGTGGTGCAAAATACCCCATAAATCTGCAACTGTTTTAAGAGTCTGAATTGGTTGAGAATTCGTCACATCGAAGAGTTTGCTGAATGCTCAAATATGGGGAAGTGGTGAATTAGTACAAGTTTGGACCCTTACTCAACTGTTTGAACTTTCATGAATAAGCCCCTACAGCAGACAATCTTCTTTGTTCTTTACTGCACTTCTCTGTAACAATTCAGTCTTTCAGCCATTATGTGATTCAACTGGTTCTTTGAGTGGGTCCTTAAAACTGTATTTCTGGTTGAGCCCTTACGCCAGCTGGACACTGTATGAAACCATAGAATCAGAGGACTGGCAAATTGTTCTGGAAATGTTTTCATTTGTCTACTCATTTTAGGAACAGCTATCAGGCTACTAAGAAGTTCAGGTGTCCGGGCAGGAGGCCAAGTTCCTTAGCTACTCTAACCAAAGTCCAAAACCCTTCCTTTTCAGTTATCCCACCCCCCCCACCCACCCTTTAAATGCGCCCCGTAACTAAACTACAAATTCCTATGCAAGTGGAGTAAATTTTATGCAGAGCATTCAGTTTAGAATGTGCGCCAACATCACACCATAATGACCACTGTAGGCCTTCACAGCAGAATCCCCAGTGATTCATTACACAAAAATAGAATCTTTTAGCTACAGGGGAGTTATTCTATTTCTAATGTCTCCTTTTCTTTCTTTCTACTTTTCTCAAAGAATCCAGATGTGCTCCAGCTGATTGAAAAAAAAAGGCCGAAAAACCTAAAGTTAGGTCAGGGCTTGTAGCCTTTTGTTCCTGGGTATTGTAGCTGAAATAATTGTTAGTTTATTTTAGCTTATGAAAATGTGAGACCATGGGTTAAAAAAAAAATAAAAAAATCAAGATGAGCTACAAGTCATACAGCAAAAGGTCAAGGTAAAACATATAAACTTATTTTGGAGTGATAAACCGGACAGTTTTAAGGATCTGTCAGGCTGCACAGCCTCCATAAAACTGATTTAACTTGGCATGGACAGGTAACACAGAGACTGCTTTTATTTACCTAGGGTAGATCATTATTTCAGGAACCCACATTAGCTAATCTGCTTGTGTGGACCACTGCTACATTTGCTAAGCATTTAAAATGTAAATGGTATTTTTGATTTAATGAACACAATGATTACAAAAAGATGTTTTGGGCTTACAGATTGAATCAGTCCTATGCCACGTAGAGATAAGCAGGCAACCTGTAAATTTCCAGCCATTAAAATTTTAGGGGGTTATTCACTAAAGTCCAAATTGTTGCGTATAGGTGCGAATTCGCCAGATAAAGTCAGTCGCAATAGACTGCTGCTGTCGCAGTCGTGTCTTTATAATAAGAATATTGTCGCAGTCGTGACTTTATTATGGGAAAATTGTAGAAATCTTAACATTAAAAAATTGTCACGACTTTACAATGGGGAAATTGTAGCGGATTTGCTATGGGAATCTGTTGTTTGCGAATTCGACAGTCGCACCTTAGTGAATAACCCCCTTGTTTTCTAAACTGGCGTGATTTTTTTTTATTTAAAACTGTGGCTCTCTACAGTTGTTTTGAACTACAGTTCCCGATCATCCAAAAAAAAAAAGTTTGCCCAAAGGATAAGGTTTAGCAGAAACTGTTTAGATTTAAACTTATTTTTATTTATTTTTTTGGTTAGAAGTGTGGCAGATGAATAAGTAGCTAGCAAGTAAAGCATACAGTTAACTTTTTACTCTGATTGTTTTACTTTATTTGGCTCTTATCAAAAGAAAGAAAGGGGTAAATTACAGTACAAAACACAGTGAGGGCGGCAAAAGAGCAGGGGTGGGTAATATTGTAAAGGTGTTAGGTAGTGGATAGGAATATGGTGAATGCAATATGAAGGGAAGAGAGGAACATACGGTAAGGGGATGCTATAGAACAGCTCAGGCATGCTAGCGGGAAATATTTACTGCAGAATGCAACAAACTCAGCAAGAGCATGTATGTAATATGCCTGCCCCATAGAGCTTACAGTCTGAATGGGAAGAATCCTTACATACACAGAGCATGGAGCTAGGGATGGTGGAGTGAAAATGGCAGACAGTATATCAGTAGCCTCCCACTTCCACATAGTGAGAATAGTGATCATCAGGAAGGCAGCGGGACAGGGAATCTGTTAATGGAAAAGGGCATAATGGGGAAATATGTGAAATAATCTGACTGGCGGGCAGGCTGGAGGACAGAAAACAGGTGTCTGATGACTATATTATTAACAATGCTTGAGCTATTAAGCTTGCAGGGATTTACCCAGAAATCTATGGTTCCTAAAGCACTAGATTGCAAGCTCTGCAGCAGACATGAACTGCATCAAACTTTGATGGCTTTTGTGACAAAGTACTCAAGGGTAAGCTGAGCTCACAAGCAAATATCATTCATTCCTGTGCTTGCAGTCTACTTAAAGGGCCAGTAATGCAAGAAAAAAAGAAAGAGAAATCCCATTTAGATTGGGATTTCAGGTATTTATATATAGTACTGGTATATAAAAGTGTTATGTTTGAAGGTTGAATTTCTGATTTTGAGTTTGTTTTCTTTCCTTGTAGCTGCAGCTATCTTTTATTCATTAAACAAACCCCCACCAAGTTGTATTGTTTCCTATAGAAGTTTAGATAATGCATATTCCTGAATTGGTCAGAGTTTGGTTACATCAAGGAGAGAGAGAGAGAGAGAGAGAGAAGAGAGAGAATAGAGAGGAGAGAAGAGAGAGAATAGAGAGGAGAGAAGAGAGAGAATAGAGAGAAGAGAGAGAAAGAGAAGAGAGAGGAGAGAAGAGAGAGAATAGAGAGAGAGAGAGAGAAGAGAGAGAATAGAGAGAGAGAGAGAGAGAGAGAGAGAGAAGAGAGAGAAGAGAGAGGAGAGAGAGAGAGCGAGAACACAAACCAATCATGAAAAAAATGGTAAATCATTACTGCATAGTAATCAATGTTATGGAAGTCCAAGTAGCATTTTTTTTTCTGGAATAACTGGTCCTTTAATATAACATAGCTGTTGCTGCTAAAAGGCCAAAAAAAAGATTTATGGATTTTTCCTAATCTCTAATAAAGAATTGCATGTTGATGATGGGCAGGAATAGCCAAAAAAGCTGATCATAGAAATACTGATCAGGCACTATGACCATGGGCATCCGTAGAACCAAAACTTGGGAGGAGCGATGCTATGACATCACGTGATGCAACATTAATAGTTGTAAACTCGCAATGTGCCCTTCTGTCTTGCACTATCTGCCAAATGAATGATGGCTAGGGCTACTCCCAATGCACCCCATTTATTCCAGATGCCTGGCACTTATCCCCCACCAGAAGCCCATGACTATTACTCAACAGCCATATCTATGGCCTTATATAGAGATTTAGGGGGTTATTCACTAAAGTACGAATTGTTGCATATAGGTGCGAATTTACCAGATAAAGACAGTCGTAATAGGCTGCTACTGTCGCAGTTGCATCTTTATAATGAGAATATTGTCGCAGTCACAACTTTATTATGGGAAAATTGTCACAATCTTAACATTAAAACTGTCGTGACTTTACAATAGGGAAATTGTAGCGGATTTACTATGGGAATCCACTGTTTGTGAATTCAACAGTCAAATTCGCACCTTAGTGAATAACCCCCTTAGTTGTCTGGCATGTGAACAGATTGGACACATCAGAAATAATCACTGCTTTGGGCCAGTGAATCACAGACAAATAATAACCAACAGAGACCATATTTTTGAGATATTATTTGTAAATCTGATTTAAAAACTACAAATCAGCAGAGTAAAAACTATTTAAGTCACGTGACCAGAATTACTGTACAAACTTTACAGAAATGAAATGTTATATTGACATGCTCTGGCAATAAAGAGGTTAAATGTGAAAGTTAAGAAGCGGCGTTGTAACTGCGTGTGTATAATAGCTTCCATACAATTCCAATAAACACATCATCCCACCTAGTTACTGTCTTCTCTTTAGCAATATTTTATGGACTGACATGCATTGACCTTGCACTTAACATCTTATTAAGGCTGGGGGGTCCCTGGCTGTTCACGACATAAGGGATTAACTTAATTAAAGGGGAACTCTGTTGAGACAGAAGGAATTGGCTGGACTTCAAGCTGTTGATATAATGTATACTAAACTCCTTTTACACAAGGATACTGGACTTTTTATTGCCCTTGCACATGTACATAGTGGCCGTAAAAAAAGGTTGTAATGGTGGCATGAGACAGGTGATGGGGAAGGCACAGGGGATGATGGACAAGAGGGCAGAGAACATTGTATGCAAAAAATAGAAATTAGGGCTAAAGTAACACCCACTAAATATTAATTCCTGTATTAATGAACAAAATTCTCTAAACTAAACTCTGCTAATTCAGGGAGTTATTCACTAAGGTGTGAATTCGACTGTCAAATTCTCAAACAGCGGATTCCCATAGCAAATCCATGACAATTCTCCCATAGTAAAGTCACCACTGCGACAATCTTCCATAATAAAGTCGCGTCTGCAAAGACAATATTCTCATTATAAAGACGCAACAGTAGCAGTCTATTGTGACCGTCCTTAGCTGGCGAATTCACACCTATATACAACAATTTGTACTTTAGTTAATAATCCCCTCAGTTGTATGGAATCTCTTGCTTTAAAGGATCAGTAATGCCCCCCCCCCAAAAAAAAAACAAAAAAAAAACATAACTCCCATTTGGATTGACACGGCAGTTATTCAAATACAGCACTAAAATGGTATCTTTAAAGTTAAAATCATGAATGTTATTGCTTTCTGTATGCTTTTATCTTTACTGATAGTAGCCATGTTGTTAAACAGACCTCGCCCAATCCCACTCCCTCTCATAGTATTATGATGAATTACATAAAGCATACAGAGAAAATGTGCTCTAAAGCTGACTTTTTAAAGTTAAATGGCTAAATATCTAACTTTCTATACGCAGAATATCAGTTGAATTGAATATAAGGCAACTATAAATGCACTTGAAGCATTTCCAGTATTTGATATTACTGTTCTTTTTAAAGGCTTGTATAGACCAATGACTTTTAACCCAATTTGGATGGTCCATTGTAAACATAAGGGAATACATGCCGTGAGTTTTACATGACAGCACTTTGTGCACTTTCATCTGAATTTCATCTGAATTTTCATCCATTCCATTTAATCAATTCCTCTCCATCTATCCCCATCCATAAAATACACAAGAACTGGATGTTCAACAAAATGTAGTCGCAACTATTCTCCTGCTTTTTCTCCCAAAAATATGTCCAACAAACTTGCCTTTAAAACATACGTAGATGACACAGTTTATATTTGTTCGCAAACTAAAATAAATACTATATATAGTATATGTGTTATACAACACAAAGCTTTAGGCGATATTTATTAAAGTTGCAAAGGCCATTTGGATTTCCCAAAAAAAATGTGAAAATTATCAAAAAAAAAAATTAAGATTTTTTGATATCACAATATTGAATTTTCCCATCAATATTTTGGATTTTCCACAGAAATAAACAGATTGAAAACTTTCGATCGAATTTTTGAAAATCACGATATTGGGAAACATCCGATATCGGTAAAATCATTCAATATCGCAATATCGGTAAAATGTATTCGATATCCCGATTTTATTTATTTATATTTAACATTTATTCGATATTTTTTTAAATTATCGATAGATTATTAAATTTCGCCCATTGGGTAAACAGCACTGTAAAACTGTTCATCCTTTCAGCTGCCATGTTACTAAATTTAGAATTTTTCAGTATTTGCACAACAGTTTCCTGCATTTTACTCCAAACATTTCCTACTTCCTTTCATTTTTTTTGGGTGCGTTGATGACTTGTTTGCACTGACTAGTCGTTGATTGCTTGTAGGATAACACCATTAGCAAATTATAAACATCAGAACTATACAGTTGTTTTAAAATTACAACACAACACTGTGTTGTTATTTTAAAGACTCTCACCTGACACTTGAATGGAAAAGTCAGTAATGAATAAGTAGGGAATAAGTTATTTTATGCAGTAATTTTGCAGCATTTACATTTTGCTACAATTAACACCTTTATTTACCTGCCCCTCTAAACTGTACTGTTTGATTTTATTCCTTTATATCATTTCATAGGTGGGTTTCACAGTCTCTGGATATGCACAATTAATAATTGAAATTAAAACATACAAGGGAAGTAATGAAAAATTTTAAATGAAAAATTTTAGGACTTTAACTAAATGTCCATGTCCACTCCTACCCCTTCACATCATTGGTGAAACATATCATATTTACAAGGGTGTCTGTGGTTGACCTACAGTATCCTGGCACTCAGACAGGACCCCAGAGCCACTAGTGAAGACCATCATATCACTCAACTGTTCTTCATTAACTTGGACTTTTTTTTTTTACTTTAACATGGCAGTACAAGCTCTTCAGTCTGGCGGACAAAAGTAGAGAGCAAAGCCAAATTATTCCAGAGGGTAAGCAGAGCCAGCCTTCTCTTATTACAGCAGGAACTGTTGGGACAGTGACAAGTATAATCATTAGCCGACTAAGAGTTGTAAAGACACAAACAAGGCAGGTATCCGTTGGTGCTATAACACAGTAATGTGTACTTTATTTACCGTCTTATATATAAATAAATCTATAAATCAATACCATGAAGTCACCATTAATTCTGCATTGCCCCTCACTGACAATTAGAAGCACATTTAGTAGCATAGCTACATCTTGATGGGTATTCTTTCAAAGTTTTCAATTGACCTAGTTGCACAGGTTGCTAAGGGTACAGCTGTGTGTTACAAGATAACGATGGGGTAACAGAGCAGCCACACATCCCAAGGCTTCGGTCACAGCAGCAACACTGGAAGTTCCTCCCATGTTGTCTTAGGATTTTTAAATGAGCCCAATGTTTAATATAGCAATTACTCTAAGGTGAACTTGGATTTAATTACACACTTGTTACCTGCAGCTGTTGCAAGGTCATTTTGTGCTTGTGTCATTGTCCCCTGGACATAAAGTATCCCCCTACTCAGAAGTGTTAAGAATAAAAACATCTAGCAAGGCATTTTACTTCCCATTAATTAGTATGCCTCTGGAATCAGTCCTGCACTAAAAGGGATTATTGAAAACAGGAGGTTGTTTTCTGGGATTGACTTGGAGAAGTTTGCACTAGGATTCAGTGTGCAGGTACAGCTAGTGCAAAAAATGTTCTCTTGGCACTAGTGAAAAGTTGTCATGCCACATAGCATGTTAGAAGCAAGATAGAAGTTTAAATAAAATGCCATTTTTTAAGCCAGCTTTTATCTTTGCTTAATGTATTGCACAATTTTAAATTACATAAACCCCCAAAAACATCATTTAAACAGGAATGGAAAATCTGTGGTGTTCTATTAATTCAAGGATTCTGGAATCTTTAAACCAACCACAGTTCCATTAGCTGAAGGGAAGACAAATCTGTGTTGATTCCTGTACAATAACACATACATATTTCACATAAGATTAACATAATAAAAAAAGAGATCAAAATTGTGGACCTCTAGTTGTTGGGTTACAAAGTAAACACTGTTAGAAGACAGTGTCTGTAGTTCAGCAACAGCTGGAGGTGCAAAGGTTGTACATTCAGTATTTAAAAGGCTTTGTCTGACTATGGGAGTTGAGTTAGGTTGAAATACAAGACTTTGGCTCCATCTACTGTCAGTCTGCCCAACATCAGTGTTTAAATCATATCCAGAGAGAGATGCTTTTTATCCACTGGTAACTCCGCTCACTCTAGCTATTTAAAGACAAGAGAATTTTAGGAGACCATTCCCAGTAATGTAAACTAGCCTCAGTCAAAAGCAAATCATTAACTTTTCTTAACCTACAACTGGAAACTGGACATCACAAAGGAAATTCTTGTAGTAACAGGGAAGTCTAGTCTACAAGTTGAATATATGGCTTGTAATAAAAGCCTGGGTCTGTGCTAGTAAAGCAGTTGTGCATGTAGTTAGCCAAAGGTGCAAAATGGCGCACATCTACTTATCTCCTCCCTTAAAAGAACAGTCCAGTCCGATTAATAAAAAGTATTGTGTGTTGTAAATGCATAATACATTTTTTTTTCCTAATATACTTAGTCAGTCTTTTATGTGAGGAAAAGTATTAATTATTCCATCTGTGTAGCAGTACACAGCTCCTTATGGGTTTACTTCCTGGTTGGATTCTTGTGTCACTGACACAACGGCGTCTCAGGAAGGTCAAAATTCATAGTTAATGAATTACCATGGGCAGTTACAATACTTACAGCTAATGGTGTATACTGTCAGTAGCAAGCACTGATACTAGGCATGACAGAGAGAGACCAAATCCATATAAAAGTAAAGTCAGTATTTCAGCACTTTCTTTAACAATTACTTTTGCTGGGTTAACTACACCTTTCAAAAAAAAAAAAAAAAAAAAGGTGGATGACAGCTTAAAGGTTCTGATTGGTTATTTAGCATTATCCAGCCTGTCAGTCAATTCCTTAACTCAAGATTCCAAACTGAACTGCTGAAGAGGAAGTGGCTGAGAGAGAAAAGCAGCTTCAGTACCAAACTGGCCCTAAATTGTAAAGGGGAGAAATAAATACACTTATATGACAAAAAGCATTTATTTAACAGTGCCAAACAGACAGCAAATAACTGTTGGTGCCTAAACTGTTCCTTTAATCGTATAAGCAAAGGTTACTCCATTTACTTCTGGTTTTGTAAATAACAATGAGAATGGGAATTCTTTCTGTGTTAAATAGGATCTCCAGCCTGGACACAACATTTCAAGATTTTTAACTGCGTTTGAAATTAAAAGTACTGCTCAATCTTCTTGGTGATGCCCTTCAGCCAGTGGCTGGATTGATGGCATTCTAACCTGCCGATCCAAATCATCCCTGGTACAGATTGGCTGAGAATAATGCTAATTACAACTTTCAGTGGAAGGCCATGGCAAGGAAGATTAGGCAGGAAGTAAATAGGAAACGTTTTACTATCAATTGCCACGAAAGGTGAAATAAATAAGAATATTTAATTCTTTTAACACTAAGCAAGAAAGCAAAGGCTGTAGAGCCCCTTTTAAAACAGCTTTTTAACTATGATTTACTGAACAAAGTCTTCATTCTCACTGAAATATTCAGTATAATATAATATTCAACTGCCTATAATATACAACTGCCACAGTGCCCTGGGACTCCGGGCTTTAGGTACAATATCAGAGATTTTGTTGAATGAAAATCAGCAAATAAAATAAAAAGGTGGTTTCATAGTTAACGGCTTAGACAGGCTTAGGTTTCCCCACAAGGCGTTTTTAGAGAAGGGGAAAGTGAACCATTATAACTCTCTGTAAATTAAATAAAAAAATATATAGTAATAGGATTTATCCTTGAAAAAATAAGCTTTACAATTTCAAAATGGTAAAGCTACTTTTCTGCACTTTCCTGGGGATGTTTTACCTGATATTCTTTGCCTGTGTCTATCTCCTATACATCTATATCTCAGATATACAGAGTCTGCAGTGTAAATGAGCCCACAGTAGCCTGGTGCTGCTCTATGAACGATATACAAGCGATCTTTAGGCGAGTTAGGCACTTTTCTTCACCTGTTTTTTACAAGGTGGTTGCAGATGTGAAAAACATTTAGGAACAGCTTGGATCCGAGCCCCTATTTGTCTTCTTTCACCTGACAATCTGTTGCAAGAGGATTTGGCATAAGAAAATAAGCCAAGAAGCATTTGGTACTGGTAAACTCCTGGTGACAAACATGGAAGCAGTAGTCCGCGGTGAGGTGGTTAAATAAATGAGGGCTAAGGAGCAAGTTGTGCAAATGCTTGTATTGCTTTACCTGCATGTAGCAAAGCATTTAACGGACACTAGATTTACAACACTGTAAAAGTCTCATTGATCAAAGAGTTTCTGCATTGACTCGTCTGTTCTCCTCAGGCTTGCGTGGGTTTCCTCCCACTTGTCAAAAACATACCGGGTTTAATATAGAATAAAAAACGGTTTTACACTATGTAGAGTTTTCTCTCTCCTTTTATATTGGATTACCATGAGGTGTGTTCCTTGTTGAAGCTGCGTAAGGGATAAAAGAGTATCATTACCTTTGTACAACGCTTTATTTTCAATGTTTATCTGGTGAGAGTCCACCCGATTATTATCACGTGGTGTTTTTTGGATTTCTTTTAAAACACAAAAATTTCTTCATCTGGGCACGTTTGGGCTCTATATAATCATTATTATATTTGTGATTGGTCTGCACTATGCATATTTGCGCTTTTTTCAGAAATACCCACGATACTGGGTTTAATGATTGTGATTACATAGTGAAACTAGATTGTAAGCTCCTCAGAAGCAGGAACTGAGATGAATGGCTAATCTCCGCGAATCGCTGTAGAAGACGATCGTGCTATCTGAAGTCACAAATGGTAAAGAAATATGTGTTTGTTTATATATACCTACGCTCACAAAAAAAAAATAACCTGTGTCTAAAAAAAAAAAAAAAAGTGTCACTTGAAAAAACACACTTAAAGGTTTTTTATCGAATAGAAATAAATGTGGAAGATTTATTGTAATGTTTCAGTCTTACCAGAGATCTTTATCAAGCAAACAGATCCCATAAAAAACCTCTCTACTTTAAATATGTTTAAAAAAAAAAAATCCTAACCGAAAGAGACCAGTAAAGGACAGTAATGGATAACATGTGAATGTTAAAAAAAAAATAATAAAAATCAAGCACATTATTTTAAATGAATCATGGGATTTAGCTTAGAACCAGCTAACCATGTAGGAAGAAAAGCATATGTGTTATAGACTGGACTGGACCCCTTACAATGTTTACACAAGAAGAGCCCCATTGCTGTAAATCAAGAGCCCTGTTGGTTTGCCACTCGCCCTTTCTCTGTATAAAATCTCCTCTATTTATTTACACTGTTACCACCATGGTAATATTCATAAGCCCAGGAGCTGACATTTTACATTGGTAAAACTGCCTGCAGACAGATTATAGAGTGGTATCCCAGCAACAGACAATGCAGTTTCCTGCTGCAGAAAAAAGAACTCCACCTTGCGGGAGACAGCACAGAATCTACACTAACAATTTGTGTAGACTACAGGCACTACATTGTCAGAGTATAATGTCAAGATCTCAGGGTCAAAAGCTTTGAGCCATGATATAAAGTTGCACCCAGTTTTAAAGGACAAAATATATTCTTTATACTGTATATGCCAAGACAAAACGTACTTCTTGAAAACATTCCTTCTGTTTTTGTGATATTAATCTCCAGAATTCCCTACTACCATGCACCACTGTAGTGCCCATGTACAGAGTCTAAGCGGCAGCTGAAGATTCAAGAAAAATAATCAGGAATTAACAGCTGTAAACCAGAATTATGAGATTGCACTGCAAACTGCTCATTGGTTTTCGATATACTGAAGTGTGTCAGTAGCAGTTCTCACCAATATTGAACCAGATGGAGACTTAAATGGTTACTTGTCCGATTCACTCTCTCTACTAGTGCTCAACCACTCCATTTCTTTTGTGAAGACTATTGTATTAAACCAACAAAAGACTTAGAGCCTCATTGACTAAAGTTCAAAGTCATGTATAGCTCTGAATTTGCATTTCTTCTCTACACGAGTTGAGAACTTAAGGAGCTTTCTGAATCATTTTATGTGCACGTGCACAGATACTTCTACTTTTGACTAAGTGAAGGAGTGGCGCAAAGGTGCAAATGTGACTATGTACTTATTCACCTGTTTGACTTCACCACTTCAGACTGGCACATTGGGGGGTGGATTGGCAAGAGTTCCAGTATTGTGTAAGGCGACCATACAAAAGTGACAATGGCGACAATATGTATAATTTTATTTATAAAGCGCAACAAATTTACGTAGCGCTGTACAATTCAGCAATACAAATATAATAGAGACATAGGGAAAGTATACAATACAAATATAATATCACAAGGATACTTTAAGTGCTATGTTGAGGTTGAAACAAGAAGTTAGAGGTCCCTGCCCTGTAGAGCTTACAGTCTAAATGAAAGGAAGACTTACAAACACAGATAGAAGGGTAATAAGAATTGTAACAATGTGCTGCAACACTGGTTAATAAATAAAAATACTAAGCATAAATAACTAATAATGGATAGAATAATAATAAAAAATATATATATATATATATATATTAGTGCTAGTGCTCCAAAAGGTAGAACTTCAGTTTGATTTTAAAAGTGCAGAAAGAACCACGCACAGACAGCTGTGCTGCAACCCTTTATTGGGTGAAAGTAAAACACAACATGTTTCGGGTCCTATGTCCTTTATCAGGTGATAACTACAGTGGGGAAAAAAGTATTTAGTCAGTCACCAATAATGCAAGTTCCACCACTTAAAAA
>WMED01012172.1:0-14924 GCA_019650415.1 Pipa parva
GTTGGTCTGAGGGACCGTGAACTGGCCCCCTGTGTAAAAAGTTTGGGGACCTCTGCTATACATAGAGGATGATCCATTGTAATACTTACAGTTCTTAGCATAAATAGATTGTGGGAGAGATCTCTGTAATGACTCTGATATAGTTATACATGGTTATTAGGTCACCCCTTAATCTATTTTTCTAGACTAAACAAGCCCAGTTTTTATAATTAGTCTTGGTACTGTATATTGTTCATCCCTTTAATTACTTTAGTAGCCCGCCTTTGAACCCACTCAAGCTCAATCACATCTTTCTTTTGCACTGGTGCCAAAAACTGCACTCAGTATTCCATGAGTGGTCTGACCAGTGCTTTGTAAAGTGGTATAATTATGTTCTTGTCATGTGTATCTATGCCTCTTTTGATCATATTAGCTTTGGCAGTTGTTGCTTGACAGGGGTTGTTACAGTAAAGTTTATTGTCAACTAAAATTTGCAAATCCTTTTCCATGTCTGTTTTGCCCAGTTTTTTTCCCATTTAGAAAATAATATTGACTTGTATTTCCCCTTCACATATGCATCTCCCCAACAAGGTAGAGGAATAGAATCTGAAAAGGGTGTGTGTGTATATGTCGGCGGATTCTATTCCTGTACCTTGTTGCCAATTATGTGATGCATGCCCAACATCTAAGAATCTACCTTTGGCAGTTGTCACTTGACAGTGTTTGCTACAGTTAAGTTTATTGTCAACTAAAATTTGCAAATCCTTTTCCATGTCTGTTTTGTCTAGTTTTTTCACATTTAGAAAATAATATTGACTTGCATTTACCCTTCACATACAGGATGCATAACCTTACATTTATCAGTGTTAAACCTCATTTGCCACTTTTCTCCCCAAGGAAGAGGAATAGAATCTGAAAACACACAGAGAGAGGTGTAGAACCTTATGTAATTAAACCATAAGTGCAGGTTACAAAAAAGCAATATTTTGGGAGTTACAATCCACCCTTCGTTAGGCTGATGAAGGATGTGTGTGCAGATTCTATTCCTGTACCTTGTTGCCAATTATGTGATGCGTTCCCAGCATCTAAGAATCTAGCACCACTTCAACTCATATTGGAGTGCACTTCCACACATTGTTTGGAACTTTTCTCTCCAAGCCTACAATGTATCTAGATTCATCTGCAATAAAACACTATCCTCTGCTTTGTATTTACTGTGTTACACCATTTAGTATCTATAAAGATTGAAATTTTACTGTGCAATCTCTCAGCAAGGTCATTTATAAACATATTGAAGAGGACCCCTGAAGTCCACCACTATTAATGGTAACCGAAAGTGAGTATTTGTCGTTAATGAATACCACGGAGTTATACATTTCTTTGAGATACTCTAGGATAGCATCTCTTAAAAACCCTTCAAACATTTTACCCACTAAAGAAGTTAGACTTACAGGTCTATAGTTTTCAGGTTCACACTTTGACCCCTTTTTGAATATAAGGACCACATTTTCTCTGTGCCAGTCCTGTGGAACAGTCACTGTCATTATAAAGTCCCTAAATATTAAAAATAATAATCTGTATATGACTATATGTAATTCCCTTAAGACCCTAGAATGTACATTGTCTGGACCTAGTTATTTATCTATTTTAATCATGTTAAGATGAACCAGTACTTCACCTTGGTTAGAAAGGCAACACTTAAGGGAGAATTTACTTTATTTCTCTTCATATCACCTGATATTTAATTTTCTTCTGTGAACACAGAGAAAATTTGCTTATTGCATTTGCTTTCTCCTTATCTCCCTCTACGATAACCCCCCTCATTAATTTTTTTTAAGGGACCAACACATTCTGTTTTAGTCTTTTTATGTAATTAAAGAAAATTTTTGGGTTTGTTTTACTCTTTTGAGAAATAAGTCTTTCTGTAACCAACTTAGTTGCTTTAATTTGTTTTTTACACAATTTATTTTTAACTCTATACCTTTGTAGTGCTTCTATTCTGCCTTCCTGTTTTAGTACTGTAAATGCTTTCTTTTTGAACTTTATAGCCATACTATATTTTTTATTCACCCACATAGGTTTTCTTTTATTTCTAGCTCTTTGATCCCCACATAGTATGTACCTCTCACAATGAGTTGTCAAGATCTTTTTAAAAATATCCCATTTAGCGTCTGTACTCTTAATACTGAATACACTGTGATTATAAGCTGATTTCATTTATCCTTTCAGTTTCTCAATTTATATATAGGTATTTGAATTCCCCCATTATTACTACCTCATTGTATTTTTCTGATTCATTTATTTGTCCTAATAGTAAATCTTCTATGGATTTTATTATATTTGGCAGTTTATAGCAAACCCCATCAGTATTTTATTACTGTTTCTCCATCCATGTAATTCTATCCATAAAGATTCCATAATTTCATTGCACTCAAATATATCTTCCCTTAATATGGGATTTTAGGCAAGGCATGAGTGTATGTTTACAATTGCAGCTTCAGTCTGAGTCACAGTGTAGATCCGATGGGATAACCAGAAAAGCCTTCAGTACAGAAGCTGTCAGTAAAAAAGTTGGGTACTAGAGAAAAGCGATCCTCACACTGCAAACTGGACACAACAAAAGAAGATATCCAGCACAAATGGGCTAGATAAAACTGATCTCTATTAGGCAAGTAAAAATCAGCCAGTAAGAGCTGGAAAAGTCTTATGTGTTTTGCGCTGAACATTAGCGCTTAATTATAGACTGTTATAGAAAAATTACTTATTT
Source organism: Pipa parva (assembly GCA_019650415.1). Classification (NCBI taxonomy): domain Eukaryota; kingdom Metazoa; phylum Chordata; class Amphibia; order Anura; family Pipidae; genus Pipa; species Pipa parva. The sequence goes on from WMED01012172.1 coordinate 2,747, forward strand.
TCTTTTAAAAGCAGAGAAGACCAATCAAACATCACCTCAGGTGTTTTGTTAAGGTACCTTTCCATGGAAATATTCAATAGAAAAAGAATGCAAAGTCAAACATAAACTTTAATAATGCAAATATCTACTCACACAAAGTAAGATGTGTAGCGCTTTTAAAAGAGTCCAGAAACAAATCCAGGTCCTCTGTTTGACTTTACATCATATTTGGTATCCCTCTTTCTTGTATATAATACAACACATTGGAGAGGTGGAAAGAACACCTGGAACCAGCTAAGGAAGGAGCAGTACACTTTTCAGTGCTTATCATTTTGCACTGTCTGCTGAGTGCATATCCAAAAGGGGGCTTAATTCAGTCCCCAGCACTACGTTAACCAGTACAGTTATCTAAACTGTCAATTCCATTGAAACACTTGCTTTTTTTACATTTTAAAACTCTATTACTGTGTTCACCTTATAAACACTTGATCACGGTTTTATCAGCCATTATTTTGTTTTTTCAATAGACCACTGTGTCACTATTGTCACTTGACTTTTTTTTTTTAAATATCACACTAGGGGGCTCCACAACTTGTTCTCATTTGTTCTTTGCCAGCGCATCCACCACGTTCACTCCCACGGATGACTTTGGACTTCTTTTTACCTGAGGGATACAGGCAGATTATCCCAGTGGATTGTGCGCAGGTCTGTACCACATTAAGGTTTTGGACTTTTATTTGGACTTTGGTTTGGTACTATTAATTTGGACTCTCATTCACATTGACTATTCATTTTACCTTATATTTTGGGGCACTATACTAATTTGACACCTACACGTGTTGTCATATTTTGTTGTTCATTAATTAATCCTTGTTCTCTATCTGCACTATCTTGCCTTCTACATGTGTGTTCACCCACCCCATCCCTAGCTTAAATACTCCACTACTCTTCTAGCCATCCTTTTCCCCGATAAAGTGCTTTTGCTGATCATTTTTATTTCCCTTTACATTTTGATTTCACTGATTTACTGTACAAAGGATCACAAAAATTGTTGTTCAACTTTTTTTTTACTGGGAATAATACTCCATTGTATAATTTGGAGTATAGCTATCTTATTAGAATGTTTATGATACTATTTTCGAAACAATACCATTTATTGGGGATACTCTTTATATATTTTTGGTTATAACTATGGCGGTAGAGAGTTTATGATAATATTTGAATTTCATGTACAAATAATTTATAAAGTAACTTACAGAATCATTATACTTACAAAGCAGAATGATAATACATAGGAGAATTGCAATCAAAGCTCCAGTACTTAATCCAGCAGGAAGGAGCAAGGCTTCAGCATTACAAGACTGCATGTTTCCTTGACTGTCACATGTGCATACTCTGATAGTTAATGTCCCAGTACTACTCTGGATAGGGTAATCGTTGTCAGAAATAACAACTGGAAGAAGGTAGGTATTTATGTCATGTCTGTTAAAACCATTTCTTCTTGTTAAGATTCTTGCAGTATTATCTATGGGATATAAAGCAGACAAATAATTTGGTTTCAGAAATGAGATGGCATACACATTTTACATTTAAATGAGAAGATGATATTTAAAACTACAGTATCATTGGCAGTTTTCTTTTTAGACAAGTATGCATGCTTTTCTTTTTTTTTCATTTATTCATGTGGTACGCTATCTGAATTGTACAAACCATGATTTAAAATATATAAGATGTTAATTTCATTGTTTTTGCAAAATCGCTTCTGCTATGGTTTTAAGACACAAGGCTCCTGTATATAGCCCCTTGCGGGTTGGAGTGAGTGGGTATCAAAGAAGTTGGGCAGTGGTGGGGGGCTGTATGTATGTATTAACTGGAAGCCAGATAATACTAACATAAAACACATTCATAAGAATTCATAAACAGGGGCAATATTTCTAGAGGTCTAGTAACCCATAGCAACCAATCAGCTGTTAGCAGTCTCTGGTATAGGGAAAGTAGAATTTTGAAAGAGAAATTTTGATTAGTTGCTGTGGGTTACTAGACCATTGTAAATGATTGCCCCTGTTGATGAATAACCCCTATTATGTATTACTATGAGGTGTTTAATGTAATGCATAATTACTCTTTAAAAGTCATATTTTAGGAATCACTATTAGCAGGTCATTTTATTATGTCCTAGATTCACTAGAGTGTTTGCTTTGTAAAAATAGAGGCTTTGTATGGCTGCATTGATTATACACACTATTTTGGACATCATGAGCACTTTGAATGTATTAAAAAATGGTCCTATACTAAGCTGGGACAGTTGAACTGTTTGTGTCTTTTATGTGTGAAAAGTATATGCATGCTGTGTGTCACAATTAATAAAGTACATTTAAAAATAATACATTTACTCAGATAATATTGTTTAGGTTATATTATACATTAATGAAAAATGTTACTTTTTTTTTAGTTGTTGAAATCTGAATTTGTTATAAAAACAATTTACAGAAATAGAAATATTAAAGTAGGTATTCACATTTAGTAAAAATAAACCTTAGTTCTATAAAGTATATTTACTTTTATAAGTATAAATATATTTACTGCGGTGACACTGAACTGAATAAAAATATAAAAAAATTGTTACCTTCGTTATCTTGAACAGTGAAATTAGGATTAACCGATGCCAAACTAAAGAAAAACTTTTGACCACCAGGTGGTTCATCCTTGTCAACAGCACTTATCGTCTGTATTAACTGTAAAACAAAACACTGTATCCTGTATAATGCTAATGACATTATTGTAGTAATTTGTATAAGGGCACTATATCTATACAACTATAAGTACACAAAGAAAGCAAGGCCTTTCAAACAAGAGTCACATGACACTGAATACTGAATTTGTTCATGCTTAGATAGCCTTAATTTTAGGACAATAGAAAGAGCAGTTTATTTCACAAATGTAATAGGTTTAGGTACAAAACATTTAACAAATCATAATGTCTTATCACTGAACAAGTGACAGTATATGATGTTCTATATCTCAGTATAATTTCATACACTGAATATGTTTTATAAACATTATATTACTGTGTATTTTCAGTATATGACATGTAATAGCAGATGATGAAATTGATCATCCAGAGTAACAAAGTAACCTAATCTTGGGTACAGTATATTAAAAGGTGAGCATTGTTTCAGATATATTTCCAGTTTCAGCTTCATGCATACTGGGAATGGAAATATGTTTAGCCTCGCTAACTGTAATTATGTAAAATAAACCAATAAATCATAATATTACAACTGATGTGAGTAGAAAAAACATTTTATTTGTTTTCTGGTAACACTACATTACACTATATAATTATCTTTCATTTATACCTTTGTTATTGAGGCAGTGATTGCTAACTTTGTGAATGCTAAAAGATACATTAGCTTCCCATTTAAAAATAGACTTCTGTGCTGGATAATGTTTTAGAATATAAATAGTTAGAAATTGATGGGCAATGGTACATTTTACTAATTAGAACAATGTAGTTTAACAGCATGGGTGTCAGTCATGATGTCACCATCATGTGACTCACTGGGTGTAATCCTAAATTCCTGCTGTGCCCTGTCTAGATATCCCCATAGGACAGGACAGGACAGAGAGGCACATCAGAAGATTAGAACTACTCCTGATGTTCCCATTTAATGGCCTGGCAGCCTTCTGGGGATGCTTGCCCCCTCTTCCCCCCCCCTCCCGTGGATGTGCTCCATCTTCAAATAATTTTACATGAAACAGTGGTGTTGCAAGGCTCCTATAAGATCCAAGCACAAATCAATAGATACATGTTCAAATGGGATCAACCTTGCAAGATAGCCAGTATCCTGTGATGTCAAAAAAATGCTATTTTCAATTTAATTGCATCTTCCAAAAGGGGCATCTTAGTAATAGATAAGTGGATTAGTATGGTTGAAAGGAAGGGCATTTTAATAGTATATAAGTAAGTTAGTATGCTTTAAAAAAGGTTTCACCCATTCATCTGGTTAATACCCTGTCATACAAAGTAGTGGTAGAACATTTCTATTCAATAGTCTTTGAACTTAATCACCTGTGGACTTCAGCCTGTTCTTTTTCAGTTTCAGGGTGGGCTGTCAGACTATATTTTATAATCTGTCATCACATTTCTGATTATTGGCACACAGTTTTACAAATATAACATCAGGGTTGGTTTTAAATTGCTTCTTTTTTGTATTTTTTTTTTTTTTGAAGATTATACAAAATTACATTGCAAGGAATACCCTGTAGATAAATTAAATAATAACTGAATTACACATGTATAGGAATGATGTTTTTTTCTGTGTTTTTCAGATGGGTGTAGATGAGTAGCAGACATCTAAGAAGTAATTTTACTATATACATATGCAACATTTGGAGAAAATGCTGATAATATAATACATCAGGGTATCTTGTGTCAAGATACCCTGATGTATTATATTATCAGCATTTTCTCCAAGGGAATCTTATTTTGAGTAATTTAACTCATTATGTTGAAATGATGCAAAGTTAATGCTATTACAATATATTAACCTAAGAACATACTGTAGATCACTATATGAAATAAACACAAATATTAAAAGTAGAAGGAAGATACATTTATATATATAAAACAACATTTGTGGTCTGATAAAGTGGATCTGTTAAATCCCATATTGGTTAATGAATGTATGTGCAATTTGCATAATAGTATATATACTGTATATATATATATATATATATATATATATATATATAAAATTTTATATATATTTCTAAAATACAGTAATGTAAGCAAGCCAAGCCAGGCCCCCATTGCACTGGTGCCTCCTCCCCCACTCCGCTGTAGTGCAACATCCCCAGTGCAAATGCTCTATCAGAGCAGAAATCACGGTAACCCCTGTAGGTACCACCTATTCTAGAATTTTAAACATTTTAACTGTTTATGCACATTTTCTCTCTGTTGTTTATTAGAATTAGGCTACTGGGCATTAGTTGTTTTCTTATTATCAAAAAAAAAACATTTTTTAAGTGACATTACTCTTTTTCCCTTTAATAATGTGTTTGGTCTCTGTATTTCTCTATAGTTAGTTATTTCTTTTAATGAAATTGCATTAAGAACTTTAAATAGAAGATACAATATCATGTCATGCATTTAATTCATAATGTGTGAAAGCAGTGGTAAATGTCAAGTTAAATTGTCAAGACTAGACATTTTTTTATATTGTGGTTAAAAAATGACTAAAGTCCACTTTGTGCCCCACTCAGAATCTGTATGCCATATATTTTTAATTAAACAAGAGGGAAAACTGCTGAACATGGGCATCTAACACGTTACCTTTTTATCTCTTTTTACAGATCAGGGACCTTCTTTATATAGGATGCTGTCTATTTAAAATTCTATTTCCTCTTTCTCTGAGAGTTTCTTGTAAAGCAGAATAGAAAAATAGATGATAACACTGGCCTTGATTCTCTCAGACCTCAATAAATGTGAAGTTATAATGGAAAGATTTGCTCAAAGTTTCAGACAAATTAGCATTATGATTTATACAGGAAACTGGATTGGGTTTTTGGAACTAACTTTACTGCTAGCTTACTTGATACATATTATTTGATTTATTAATCTTCAAAATTCATTATAGGAGGGCTTCATACATAACATTTTACTATCAGGTAGGGTCAAAATGAATTCAAACCCCATTTATCCTTTATGGGGTGAATGTTGGTGGTGCTTTATTTTTACAAGTTCTATATATAGGGCCCTGGTGCTAGTTCTGCACTGGGTCCAGAGAGGGGGCATGGATGTAGATCCTGCTGAATAGAAGAAGCAAAGTAGCAGTTTTACATCAGAAAATTTCTTCTGCGCTTGCTCTATTTGGCAAGACTCACAACAACAGGAGTGAAGAGGATTGCAGAGCCTATCAAAAGCAAAAGATATTGGCATTACTCAAACTATTCTAAGAAAATGTTCTATACCTGTCCAGCCCTTGCATTTTCACAGACAAATGTGTCATAGAACATTGCAAATTCTGGTGCATTGTCATTGACATCCAATATCAAAATGAAAACAGTAGCCCGGGTTGACTGTTTTGGATTATCTAAAAAAAATGAAAAAGAGAAAAATACAGTATAATTAATATAATTGTCTTAAATAGCAACTGTAAGACTTAATTGCATAACAGGAGAAAATTACATCATGAAAACTATTTTCTTATAGGTATACTATTAATCTATGTTAATCATTTTATGGTCCTAATTTATAACATAATCATTATGCACCCCCCCCCCCCATCCCCCAACTGCATCATTATTACTTTGATTAACTCTTGAAAAAATGATTATGATCAGCTGTTGCCTGTTTGCATTATTGAAATTTAAGACACTATTTTTTTAACCCATTAGAACTAACCTCTTCCCATCAAATGGCTGTTAAAGTGGTATCACAGACCCACCTAACTGCTAATGGCTATGCCACTGAAATGCACAAGACTTATCTGGGATCTGAAGAGGAAGTAACTTCTGCCTTTGATCAGCAGTAACAAAGTGAAAATGCTCATAGTGCCAGTGTGCTACTGTAAGGAGCACTTAGTGATGCAAGTTACATCACACATACAAGGGTAATTGAAAATTATACACACTGCTACCTGCTGTGAATGGTATCTGTTTTATCTAAGATAAAGAAGAACATCTTTGTTTTAATTGATACTTTAGTTTTCTTACACATAAAATAATTTAGGTATATTTGTTTAAATAAAATGAGTGGCATGTTTGAAAAGAGTTGTCATGAAGGCTTGCATGGACCAATGGCAAATTATCAGCTCTCCATCTTAATTTGTTGTAGATTAAATTTTAATCTCTTTATTAGACAGAAATACATATGCCTTATCAACTGCTTTAACTCCACTCATTGTCTCCTTTACTTGCATGCTTACCTTCTTTGGATTTTAGAACAGCCATGGGATATATTTTGTATATGTGTGATTTGTAAATTTAGGGCCTAATTCACCAAGCTCCATAGTGAGGTGCGAAGTGTTCGCCTCACTTCAGAATGACGGATATGCACTCACTGGTGTCCTGCATGCGGGCATCAGCGAGCACATTAAAGGGATTGCAGTCTTGGTGAGACAACTTATGCTCTCGCTGAGACTGGAATCCCTTTAATGCACTCACTGATGCCCGCGTGCAGGACATCAGCGAGCGCAGATCCGTCATTCCGAAGTGAGGCGAACACTTCACACTTCACTTCGGAGCTTGGTGAATTAGGCCCTTAATATCTGAAAGGACAATGATTGCCTAAACTAGGGATCTAAGACTCTGCTGGGTATATAAAACTTTGTAACCTATTTTATTTAACTTTAGATTTAAAGTAAATACTGTATATAGTCGGAGGTGTGTGCAAAAATATGGTTTTTATTTTGTCATTACGGTGGCACAAATATACAGTACTTAAATAATATCTATACTAGTATATGTTTTCATTCCTGCCATCAAGGCATCCAAATAGGTCATGTATTACCACATGTGCAATAAGGGGATTAATGCTGACATTCAAAAATCTGTTCAATTGGTAGGTCTCAAAGATATCTAGCATACACAATGATATGTAAAATTTGCATGGAAAAATGTAATGACTTACATTTGGCATAATGCAGTCACTAACACAAGCAATAATAAAATATAGTATATATCTATTCACACTGAGAAACCATTCTCACAAGACAACCATGAAAATTCAGATTACTGGTTCTAGAAATGTATTTCCATTTAATTTAAGAAAGTGAACTATATGGCTGATTGCTTATGAAAACCTAATATAAAATGACTGTTAGGATGTAAAAAAAAATGCATGGCTTTAAAACTTAAATCAAATGTGAAACTAACTTGACTAGTTCCATTTTAATCCTTGATTAAACCCCTTGCTGCTTTACCACCTCAAAACATAGGATGAGTATATTAAAAATGCAATTCCGATAGTATCATTTAGCTGAATATACCTTGCTCTTGCATGGAAAAGCAATCAATTATTACAAATGTCCTGACTTCCTGCTACATCTGTGACAAAGTAATTTACAGTCATCCACATTTAGCAATGCTCAACAAGGATTGCTATTTTTATAATTCCATATATCCTCACTCCCTTTATTATATCCAAGTTGGAATGTTCAGAGAAATATAATCTTTACCATACAGAGTGAGAACTTGAGGTATAGAACCAACCTTGTTTCCAAGGAAATAAAACATGGCAGAATTATGTACTGTTATTAACCAGCAAAGGTAGTGCCACATATCTTATAATTTGAAGAAATATAAATAATGCATATAAAACCATGGAAAAGTATATTCGTGAAAAATCAGCTTCGCTGAACAACTACATGTAATCTTCAGTTTGAAGCAGCACTTATCATAACTATACCTTATTAAAGTTTCCTAATATATCATATTTATTCATTTATCTTACATGCTAGCAGCATAATAAAACCACAATCTTTTTCTTCCAAGTCATCTACTTAATTATCAATTGATTATTATTTAATATATAAATTAATTCATTATTATATTATTGTAGCATTTAAGCTCCACCCCCTGCTGAGAAAACTGTTCTTTTGGGCATTAACTTCTTACAGAGCATGTTCGAAAACCAGCACTGAGTATATGCCTCATTATACAGTTTAATGCACCATGTACTATTCCCCAACTAGTCAAACAAAATATTAAATGGCCGAAAGTTATTAAACTCAAAAAGGCCAATCTCAGCCTTTTCGAACTTATCCCAAGAGATCTTGAAAAGGTAGCCATACTTTACAAAAATCTGATCGAAAACTCTATTGGTAAAAATCAAACGAAAAATATTGATCAATTTTTACTGATCAAACAGCCGAGATTTCTTGGAATAAACTCGAAAAGGCCAATCATTTATTAAATTTCACTATTAGTGTGATAATGTGGCAGGTTTCATTACCATATTAATAAGGATCTAATATGACATCTGTAGGATTCTAGCATCAGCAGTTCTATAAAATAGCACTACAAGCACAAAGTACTAATTTGCTGCTTCATAATATAATGGTTTTGGCAGGCAGACACAGTACTTTCAGCATATTATTTATGATTCAGATACATTAGTTCTTCTTAAACCTTTCATTTTAACTATGAAAACAGGATGTGGAAAGAACATGAACAAATCCACAGCACCACGTGACATGCCTAGTAACCAGCAAGTGTAGGAGTAGGTTCTATTGCTTCAGAAGCAGTCCAACAAGTAGTTTTCCTGAATGCACAGGCAGGATAGGCTAGTCTTTCCTTTAGTTAAACTCATTCTACAGCACCAGAAGCAGAAATGAGTATATGTTGAGTACTTTTTCAAGGTATCAGAAAGGCTAACATTACTCTGTAAGCATATTGAGGTTCACAGTATCTTTATACATTTAACTATTTTTAGCATTCATAACAAATACTATTTAAGCTTATCTATAGTCATTTATGATATTATACTTGATGAAGTGTTAGTTTATAGAGAGGTGGGTTCTCTTTATTATTTTAAACTTTTCCTTATATGAATTACTTGTAATTTATTAGTAAAGTTTCATTTCACTATATACCTGCCATATAAATCAATTTCAATGGTATTTTTGTTAAATCAATTCAAAAATGTTCTAATATTGCAGCGGTCCTTTGATATTTATTTAACCATTATGACATTTCTCTATATTAAAAACAAGAAAAGCTAGAGCTATTATCCTGATGACTATATATACTTATTGATGTCAGCAAATAAAGAAATAAGAAAAAAATAATTATTTGAAATTGATTTTGTATTCTTTCTTTATTGTAAAGAGTTACTGTTCCAGAGGATGATAGTAGTAAATATGGGCCAGTTACATTTCATTCTCTCTAGATCAGCGGTTCTCAACGTGTGGGTCGCGACCCCGGCGGGGGTCGCACGACCATCCCACGGGGGTCAAGAACCGCTGCTGAGCCTGGAAGTGACGTGCGTACATGATGACATTTCTTCTGAACATCACCACGTGACGCGCGTACGTGATGACATTTCGCCCGAATGTCACCACGTGATGCGCGTATGTCATAACGTTCGGGTGAAACATCACATCGTGACGTCAGCGCCTGGAGTTGTGGTTCTCAAAAGGTTGAGAACCGCTGCTCTAGATGGTCACAATTAAGATCAGTAATAGATTGATTTGAGTTATTTGCCAAAGCAAAAATGTACCATAATATAAGCAATCTCAGAAGTTTTAAAAGATGTCTGAAGCTTTCAGACATTGGTCATTAAAGGAAACCACTTTAATGTTAGTATTTCTTGACCTCATGTATGTACAGGCTATTTTAAAGGACTATAATTCCCTTCTTTAACCCTTTTTGGGATAGTTAATTTTAAATATTGTATGTGTAATTTTACATAATTTTACATTATATTGGTGATGATATTGGTGCATCCATCAAAATATACCTTTAAATAAACTCAGATGCTCCATTTGAAAATAGTATTAAAGAATCTAATTTTGGACTCATAAACAGATTTTTTTTTTTTAAATTGAAGATATGCTAACAAAATGTACCTTTTAATTTGATATTTTCTGCCTTTGTATATGTCTTACCTCAGGTACTGGACCGAGAAACTCACCAGGCCTGATGAAAGAATGTTTTACTTGAGGCAGACTTCATCAATGGCATGCATGAAGCAGTATGTGCCCCAATGCAAAATATGCACATCCCCATAGTGTAATGTTGCATGATTACCCATTTCCAGAAGATCCTCCCATGGACTCAGTAGCTGCTGCCTCACCTACCTATATGGTACATTCCTATTTTCAAGATATCCTATACATCAGTTCTAATGTAGCCAGCACTGCTGTTTTGGTAACAAAGCAAAAACCAAATGCAGTCACTCCGTACTATATAATATTATTATTATTATTTATTTGTTCTTATATAATGCTAGTGCTACTATTTTATGCAGCGCTTTACAGAGATTCATCATTCAGTCCCTGCCCCATGGAGATTACAATCTAGTTTTCCCTATTTTATGTCACACACACAGATGTATGTTTTTGGATTGTGGGAGGAAACCCACGCAAGTGTGGGGAGAACATACAAACTCCATGCAGATGAAGCCCAGGGTGGAATTGCGCCTAGGTCCTCAGCACTGCAGGGCAGCAGTAATAGATGCTGAGCCACCGCACTGCCCCAAAACATTTTAAGGAAAATGTGACAAAAATCTTTTTTTTTTACTTGGTGATGATATCACTTAAAATAAAATACTACTGGGGTATAAACTTAAATATCAAATGTGCTATTACCACTACTGCATGCTGCATTCAGTGCAACCAATTTATTATTCATACACTTTAAATGTAATTTCAGTTTGCACAAAGATTTAAAGAAATAAATGTAGATTTACCAATCAAAGGACAGCTACTGGTATTCTAAACTATTACATAGATCAGAGAAAAAAGCCACCTGTGTCCAGTACTGCTGTCTGAAACATCTGACAGTAGTACATAGCAGCTGCCACCATTTTGGATCCATTTCTATCTGCAAGCTGTGATTCTGACATCACTCCAAACAGTAAAGGCAGCTCTCCAAAATGAAGGAGCATATCAACAACCTCATCAGAGCAGCTTGAGGTGCCTGGCACATTCTCAGTTTAGAGTCATGCCAGAAACATTAGCTTACAAAGGCAGAGGGCAGCACTACATGGCATTGGGAATGTATTACTATACATAAGAATAAACAGTGAAAAGCTGCAAAAAAATGTATCATGAGTAGGGTTTTCAAATTGGATTAGATTACCATTTCTCTTGTATTTGCTTTTATGCTTCTATTACAACCAGGGTTACTCAATGGCAGATCACAGAGAAGCGAGAGTGCATTCAGCAGAGGACACACAAGGAAATATGTACATTCCTCTGAAAAGTTATAAATTAGGTAATCTCTCAGGTACTACTGAATCTCATGGATACTAAACAGGATTGGTGCCAAAATGAGTATACACACATTGTAGAAAGTTGCAAAATATAACTTTTGATATTTTCTGGAGTAGGATTAGGTTAAGGAGTTTTGCCAAAACTAACTAATTTCAGCAAAACTCGGGAGGGGGTGGGTCAATGTGAGGGACCAACATCACTCACTGTTAGGATCCTGGCAGTGAAAGGGGTTAAATTTCAGATTCCCTCTGACCAATCGG
>WMED01012173.1:0-11620 GCA_019650415.1 Pipa parva
TTCTGATTGGCCCCTGCAATGAACGTGATGACGTTTAAATAATTTTTCACTGCTGGTGAACCAAGTGGGAGGAGCTTCGTGCTGGCTCCATTGTCAGTCTGCGCTATGAAGTCAGCATCGGTGCCGCGAAATTACAGCACAGTTCATGCTGTGACTGTAACAAATTATCTTAATATAAGGTAAGTTTTTTAATACTGCTTTTTTTTTCCCTTTAGTTCTCCTTTAAGTGTAGCGTCTTACCAAAGCAGTTTGCTGTACGTGTTTGTGAGTGGCAACCGTTAAAAGTTATCCTACAGTGTCTGCTGGTGTTTTACCACAAAAAAATGCCCTGGGCCTATTTTCTTGCAGTGAAACACTTGCTTATTAAACAGGGAGCAGACGTTGGCAGTGAAACAGGTAAATCAATGTGACTTGGGCACAAGAGGTGTGTTTATAAGCAGCAGGTGAAATAAACATTCTGATCAGCACGATTCAAGCCGTACTGTGAAATAGAAGTGCTACAGTAATGTTTGATTAAAATAGTTTTCAAAAATGTTTGCAAGATTTATAAACTATTCCATTGAGAAACCAGTGGAAATGCTCATTAATTCAGAGGGTATACTGCCAATTTTATTTAGCTTCTGTGCAAATATGTTATTTATTTTTTCCATCAGCATTGACTGAAACAAAAGGGCAAGACACACTATCTTTCACTTTGCTTTTATTGCTCCTGGATAAATGTGCCCCACTGAATTAAATTATTTAACATATAAAACCTATAGGAATTTAATGTATTTTGTTTGTTTTTTTAAGAGATGAAATTTGGCATTATCTCTTTCCTAAAAAATAGGTTTTGTAAAATAAAAAAACAAAAAGAACAGATGTTGAATTTAGGTGGGACTGAATAATGCTGTGAGTTGCTCGGTAGTCATAAAAACACGTTGATAAGTTAACAGATGACTATGAAATCACAGCCTGCCTAATAGATTAGTCATAAGACTCTGTGACTGGACTCTGATCTGGCTTTATGAATGCATACAAAATGCCCTTGATACATCACACACCCTGTTTGTTTGCTCCAAGCTCACTAATAATAAACAATTGCCTTTCCCACAGAATCACTGCAAAGTAGGTCATTTATTTAAACGCTTGTAAGCAGTAGAGAATAATAACATATTTTGTAGACGTTGTTCTCGATTTCTGCTGATTTGCTTTTAGTCGTCTTAATCCTTGCGTGGACTGAGAGCAGCCTCTATTCATATTTGCATGTAAATATATAGAGATGCTCTATTATAGAGCTGACAAACCTACAGTGTCATTTTATTTAGTAGGAGAGAAAATACAAAAAGTCTACTAGAGCTAGCCCACCCTTAGACAGCTCGTGCACAGCTGATACTGCAAATCCCAGAATTCTCTGCTGGTCCATCAGTGCATTAAACATGACCCACAAGCACCCCATCCTCAGTTTTCCAGCTACTGACAGACAGGACATGCCCATTGGGTTATTCTGTTAATATTTGCTTTTAATATGCTTTTCATTTAGAGTAGGTGTGTGGACCTGCTGTTACTAAACTTCAACTCCCAACTTCCTCAGCCATAAGATATTGTACATGGTACTAGGAAAAGGGTGAAAAATGCAAAGTTCAGTTATTTCCATTATTTTTATTGTTTATTTTTAAAAAGGGGGTGGGGGTGGGGGTGGGTGGAATAAACATCAGAACAGTATTTCACACATTTCTAAAAAATTTTTTATCTCCTATATTGTTTACACAGTTTTTACCCAGAATGAAATGTATGGACATTGAAATTGTTAATTACTGTGCATTACTGTAAACATGGCGAGCATCATTATTTTCTGTGGGAGTCTTTTTCAGGCAAAAATTGCTAAAATTCTTTATGAACTTTGCCAGTGGTCGGCAAAGTGCAACTCGCATGCCAGTTGCGGCTCTTTAGCTCCTTGCTGTGGCTCAGAGCGCATCATGACTGCCGACTGCTCTTCTGATTGGCCGTCGGCAGGTCATTTGGTCGGGTGAATGCGCTCCTCCCTCCTCCAGTGGCTCACAAAATAGTTGTCGCGGCTGGAGGAGGGAGCGAAGTGGCTCGCTCCTCAAGTTTGCCGATCTCTGAACTATGTGGCCAATTTTGTGTCCTGAAAATGGCAAAAAGATGACGTTATTGCTTTTTTTTTTACTTCTAAATTTTCACTGTTGCATTGACACATTTATTTCTACATTTTCTATCTTCTCCAGAGTGTGTTTTTAAATTGTAATCATGGGGAGGCCACTTCCATATTCCTTCTCTTGTAAACATGTGCATTTCTGCCTTTATAGTAAATCATCCCTTTTTTTCCTATGTTGCATGTTTAAGCCGGGACAATTCTCCAAGCCTAAAGGAAATCCGGAATGGATGTCAGCAGCAGTGTGACCGGAAGCCAAATATACCCCTACGGCTACTCCACACCAACCCTGATCTTGTTTCTCAAGAGGTTACGTCTGCTGAATCACGACACAAGTCAGTCATCGTTACATCGAATGAGATCCAAGTAGAGGTGGAACGCAACAACACAATGAATCAGAAACTAAAAGCAAACAGTGGCAATGACAGTGAACCCAACCTGATTGATTGCTTGCTCATCAGCCCAGCCTGCAGCACCATAAGCATTGAGCTGAGTCCGCAAGCTGAGCGTGTGCTGGGATGCTATGTGGAGATACTGAAAATGCTGTAAGTAGCTCAAGCATATTGAAAATACTCTGATTATAGGGAGGCAGTATGGTAACTCAAACACTCTTAGTCAAGTCCTGAATATATTAAAGGGGAACTAAACACAGAAAGAATCTTGGAAAAGTAGTAACAGAATTGAGGCTATGGAGATTTCGTCCTCACTGAAGTGCTGGCATTCAGAGCATGCTCGGTGATAAATATTCAGACCAATAAATGTCAGTGTTAAAGGAGCACAGACTGAATGGCAAATTAGCATTAACAGACAGGATGAGTGGCAGCATTTTAGGGGTTAATTCAGCATTGTCTGAACTTACCCTCCGATCCTTCACCTCTGTTCGCACAGACTGTTATGCACTCGCTGATGTGATGCATGCGCACATCAGTGAACGCTTTAAAGGGATTCCAGTCTCGGCAGGGCTCAGCTCGAGTCGCCTCACAAGACTGGAATCCCTTTAAAGCGTTCGCTGATGTCCATGCGCATCACATCAGCGAGCGCATAACAGTCTATGCGAACAGAGGAGAAGAATCGGAGGGTAAGTTCAGACTATGCTATATTACCCCCTTAGTGTGCTCTGTTGTGTAGTTAGCTGTTTCTCTGGCAGCAGAACATGCTTGTGTCCATATGTACCACTTCCCCAATGGCACCTTCTCCTGCTGAAATTGTTGGTAAGTTCAGAGTAACATTTTCTGCCTGCAAACTATAACAAATTTCCTTGTGAGGGTTCTTTAGTCAGGTACATTGGGTACCACACAAAAACACAAGCAGCGGAAAACCTCCTGGTATAAAACCTCCTAAAATATAACATTTGTGCAATGTTAATGAACATAAGAGAAATTACATTTGCAGTGCAGGGTTGATTTGTGGGCTTTTAAAATGGTAGCCTGCTGTTACCATACACTTTTTAGATCCAAACAAAATGTATTTTGAATTTGTTTATATGATTAGTCTGCATAACACTTAATTTAGATCATTTATATCCCCTTTAAAATAGCAGGAACATTAAAAAAAAAAAAAAATCAATTTGTATTCACGTTAGTTAGTTATAAATACCGAAATTGTAAAAATGTTATCTTTAAAGGGTTCAATATTTATCAGTGTTGTCTAGCGGCAAAATAAAATGGTATTGTTTCAGTGTTTGTTTAGATTTTTAACGGAACAGTTCATCCTTCAACAATAATTTGTCTGTCAATTTGTCGCTGTTAAACAAATGTTTTTGCAATGTATTTTACTTACTTATTTCCATCTCTTTTCATTTTTGAGCACTTTTTTTTAGAAGCTTCTTTTCTCTGTCACCTACTTCCATAACCAGCAGTTCAGTCTGGAATCATAATACAGGGATTTGAATAAAATGATTGAGAATTCTGAATAACTAATTGGAATCCTGCAGGAGGAGCTGCGACCCACCTGCTTCTTCCTGAATGTTTTTTTCAGAATTCACAAACCTTTGAATCAAGTCATAAGATTCCAAACTGATCATCTGAAGAAGAGGTGGTGGAGAGATGAGGTGTTTCTGTATGAAAGTGGCTATAAATACAAATATGCTATGAAAATAAATATATATAATCTACAGCAAAAAATATTTATTTAACTGTCAATTACAAAATTATTGGGGGCTGGGCATTTTCTTTGAGCAGTATTTTTTAGAGGAACTATAGTCAGATTACATCTTTACATATGCAATACTATACCTTAGTGAGACACATTTCTCCCCAGTAGTTATTTCATGTGATGCAGAATGATTGAGTAGGCAGCACTGTTAAACTCCTGCACCAGGAAATGTGTGTGTGACGTGTACTGGCCAGTTTTCCATGAAAAAATACCCTCCCCAGGATATTTTTACCCACTTAGTACTGCAGTTATATCTGCACTATAGTTCCCCTTTAAAATAATCATCACTCCTATGTCTGGGACTGTCCTAACATGTGATGAAAGAAAATCTCCGGCACTCCAAAAAGTAAAAATAAAACGTTGCTACTTTATTGTGACTCCATGGTCAGTAAATATAAAAACAAGTGATACACATCAATGGCCTGTCCTAAACCTTTAATTTTTTTATCAGTCTTAAAGTCTCACGTTAAAAGAGAAAATGTTACCTTTATAGATGGTCCATTAATGTTGTCTACTGTTGTCATCTAAACAAAATGCACCTGCTGAGGAAACCAAAATGGTACATGCATAAATTACAGTTTTCAGGGATCAAGCTATCTCCCATACTCTACTGTATAATGAAGATGTTGAACCTCAGTCCTTCAGGTTTTTTGCACTACAACCCCCCATTATGAAACTGACAGCCCTGACAGGATGCAGGAAGTTGTAGTTCAACCACAGCTGCAGGACTGATGTTAAAATTTCCTGTTCTAATGAGAAAATAAGTTGAAGATAAACCACACTAACAAAAAGGAGATATACTGTACAGGTGCATCTCAATAAATTACAATATCAGCCAAAAATTTTTTTTTTTTCAGTAATTCAATTCAAAAAGTGTAACTCATATATTATATAGAGTCATTACAAACAGAGTGAACTTTTTCAAGTGTTTATTTATGTTAATCTTGATGAGTATGGCTTATGGTGACGGAAAACCCAAAAGTCGTTATCTCAGAAAATTAGAATAATTAATCACAAACACCTGCATAGGCTTGCTAAACTTTTAAAAGGTCCTTTAGACTGGTTCAGTAGGTGACACAATCATGGGGAAGACTGCTGACATGACAAGTGTCCAGAAGGCAATCACTGACACACTCCATAAGGAGGGTAAGCCACAAGAGGTCATTTCTAAAGAAGCTGGCTGTTCACAGATTGCTATATCAAAGCATATTATTGGAAGTAGAAGAAAAAAGTGCACAAGAAACCGGGATAACTGCTGCCTTGATAGGATTGTTTCTCTATTCACACAGATGTCTATTTTTGGATTGTGGGAGGAAACCCACGCAGGTGCAGGGAGCTCATACAAACTCCACGCAGATGAAGTCTGGGTGGAATTGAACACTGAACCAAGTGTTGCAAGACAGCAGTGCTAACCAATGAGCCACGCCACTGCAAAGAACACATCCTGGGCGTACCCAGGACATAGGCAACAAGTGTCGCATTCCATATGTCAAGCCTCTCATGACCAGTAGACAACACCAGAAGTGTTTTACCTGGGCCAAGGATTAAAAGAACTGGACTGTTGTTCAGTGGTCCAAGGTGTTATTTTCAGATGAAAGTAAATTTTGCATTTCATTTGGCAATCCAGAGTCTGGTGGAAGAGTAGAGAGACACACAATCCATAACACCTCTGCAGTTACACCGGCTGATCACCTCCATGCCACACCGCATTAATGCAGTCATTCATGCAAAAGGACCCCCGACCAAGTATTGAGTGCATTTACTGTACATACTTTTCATTTGGCCAACATTTCTGTGTTTCAAAATTTTTTACAGTTGGTCTTATATAATATTCTACTTTTCTGAGATAATGACTTTTGGGTTTTCTTGGACTATAAACCACAATCATCAAGATTAACATAAATAAACACTTGAAAAAGTTCACTCTGTTTGTAATGACTCTATATAATATATGAGTTACACTTTTTGAATTGAATTACTGAAAAAAAAAAAACTTTTGGCTGATATTCTAATTTATTGAGATGCACCTGTATATTCCATTTATGGCCTTTACACATGCTCCTAGCACTTTACAGAACAGCATTAGTAGTTTTAATTAGACTGTTGTACTTTTGTGACACTTAATTATATGGCAAAATTTTTTTTGTAACAATGCAGTGATGCTAAACAACAGTTTATTTAATGGCAGAATTATATGGCAAATATTCCTGTACAACAACAATGCAGTGATGCTAAAAAATAGTTTATTTAATGGCAGAATAATATGGTAAATATTCCTGTACAGCAACAATGCAGTGATGCTAAACAACAGTTTATTTAATAGCAGAATTACATGGTAAATATTCCTTGTACAGCAACAATGCAGTGATGCTAAGCAACTGTTTATTTAATGGCAGAATTATATGGCAAATATTCCTGTACAGCAACAATGCAGTGATGCTAAAAAATAGTTTATTTAATGGCAGAATTATATGGCAAATATTCCTGTACAGCAACAATGCAGTGATGCTAAACAACTGTTTATATTCCTTTCAGTTTCAGAGCTGGAAATCCAAAAACAAAGTGAAAAATGTTATTTTTTTCCCCAGGAAGACCTGTTTCTTAAATATATGCCAGTTTCATCAGTTTAGCTAATCAATTTGGTGAAACCAAATTAGTGGATGGTTGAAGTGAAGGTGTAGGTGGATTAAATTAACACCCATTAGCTTCTTCCTGTTTGCAACACTGTACTGTGCTCTTATCAGTGTAATTCAGCTCTGATACAGAGTTTCTCAGGCAATTCATGTGAATAAGTAAAGTACCAGTGAATGCTGCAGATAGCAGATGTGGGCACATTTTGTTCTCCTAAAAGAGCTCTAACTACATGTTATACTCCAGCTGATAGCAGCCTTCTGGCATTAACAACAAGTTTTTGCATGTTTCATTAGTCTCTGACATTCTCCCTCCAGAGCATAGTAATGTTAACACCCATTCAGTAGTTTAATCTGCTTTCACAATATCATAATACAGATATGCTTTCCAGGTAATTATATCTTCTTAACTATTCAGACTACTTCCAAGGAAACTATATTTTATAATCATAACATGCCTTTCTAAGTATCATAATGTATATATGCAGACAGTTGCCTAGGATTTAGTGATTATTTTATTACATTTCATATATTTCTGAGGATATTAGTTCCCTTATACAGTAGATATACATTTTCTGAGTGGCTTTAATATTGCATTTTCATGTTGTGTCACAGAAACTCCTCAGCAGCCCTGCAGTGCCTGCCTCCTGCACTCCTCAGATACCAGGAAGTATTAGAGGCTTATTGGCTAAAGTCTGAGGGGGTTATTCACTAAAGTACGAATTGTTGCGTATAGATGCGAATTCGGCAGATAAACACAGTTGCAATAGGCTGCTACTGTCGCAGTTGCATCTTTATAATGAGAATATTGTCGCAGTCGTGACTTTATTATGGAAAAATTTCACAATCTTAACATTAAAGAATTGTTGCAACTTTACAATGGGGAAATTGTTGTGGATTTGCTATGGGAATCCGCTGTTTGCAAATTCAACAGTCGAATTCGCACCTTAGTGAATAACCCCCTTCTGAATTGTTGCATAAAGGTGTGAATTCGTCAGTTAAAGGCAGGCACAATAGACTGCTACTGTCGCAGTCACAACTTCATTATGGGAATATTGTCGCGTTTGCAACATTACTATGGGAATATTATTGTGGTCGCGACTTTAAAATTGCCACTGTTGTCGCGGATTTGCTATGGTAATCCGCTTTGTAAGAATTCAGTAGTTGAATTCTCACTTAAGTCAATAACCCCCTTAATCTGTCAGTCTGGGGGTGTGTGGAAAGGGGCAGCACTGTTGGGAGGATAGGGGGCTTCTGGACCAATCCTACACTAGATGTTGATTGTGCACTAGGACCCTAAGGCATATAGTTACACATTTGCTGTTAGACAATTTTATGTGGGTCTTTAAGATTTGATTTACCTTATGTGGAACTCTGTTATTTGATCAGTTTAGGTAGGGCTACCACATTCAGCCATTTTAATAGGGCTCTCATAGTGGTCATTATATGTATTTCTCCTATATTATAGCCACTTAAAGAGTGGGATGCTTATGAGAACTAGTGCACCTTTGTAGTATGTGTTTTGTTAGCCTTATGAATGGATGATAAAGATAATAAGAGGAAAGTAAAAAAAAAAAAACTCCTGTATACTTTTTATTTATTCATTCTTACATGGCACTACTATTTTATGCAGCGCTTTTCAGAGATTCATCATTCACTTCAGTCCCTGCCCCATGGGGCTTACAATCTAGTTTCCCTATTCAGTCTCACACACACACACAGATGTATGTTTTTGGATTGTGGGAGGAAACCAGAGTGCCCAGAGCAAACCCACACAAGTGCAGGGAGAATATACAAACTCTACGTAGATGAAGTCCAGGGTGGAATTGAACCAAGGTCCTCAGCACTGCAATGCAGCAATGCTAACCACTGAGGTTGATTCAATTCCTTTATAGAATTGTAATGCAACAGAGGCTCAGGTGAAAGACGCTAACTACCCTTACAACTTTCTCCAAACAACATGTAGCTAAGCATTCAACTCACTAGTATTGCTACTCATATTGCTACTGCTAGTTAGTTTTTAAGAGAGAATACCACACTCTCAAAAGGGTGAATTCAACTGTTGAATTCCCCTCGCTACAATTCGAGTCGTATCACCAAAATAGACATAAATTCACTTCTCACTATTGACTAAGTAGGGAATACACTTGCTGAACAAGTGGACAGTGGAGGTCGCTGTTGCATGTGTTGTGTGTATATATATATATATATATATATATATTTGGCGAAAGTCGAAAAGACTGTTTTACCAAGAGAAATCTTGTGAGATTTCTTTCGAGTTTTTGCATTTTTTTCAATGGAAAGGTAGCCATACTTAACATTAGTAGCATGGCTACCTTTTTCCATCGAAAAGTTTGAAAATTCGCGATCGAGAAACTCAATCTTGGATGAAATCTCACGAGATAAATCCGAGATTTTTCTCTGTATTGTTGGAAAGACCCAGAGCAGTCTTTCCAACTTCAATAAATTTTCCCCACAGTGTATCAGTGTCTGCACAACCCTTGGGGATAGTTAAGAAACAGGACTTTTTTTTTTTTTTTTTTTTTTTTTTTTAAGCAAAATGCTGTATCGTTTACACAATCCAGCAACATAATCCAGTCTATTTTCACAGCAAATTTAAATAAAACCCAAATCTGTCAGGCTGGTTTGACTCTTCTGTACAGCTAGACAGTTTCAGTAACTAGCAGTTCCCTCTGATTATCCCCTTAGTGTAGCTTCTCTCTTTCTTGGGTTACAACTTTGGCTATATGCAGCACTACCAGACTTTTAGGCTTCACACTAACTGATTTTTCAGCTGAGTTGGCAAAACAGTATCCATTGTTTCCACACAGGCTGTGGTGTTTTGGACCATAGACAATAATGAGCCTAATAAAAAAAAAAACTCAGCTGAAAATCAGCTAGTGTGAATCCAGCCTTAGGGACAAGAACCTAAATCCAAGGATTGATCGTGGGGGTGATTGGCAAGCAGTTGTGGGCTGCAGGGGGTGTTGATTGGTGTAGGGAGGGGAGAAGCTACCTCATTTTAGACCTGGACTTGCGAACTTGTATGTTTTCTCAGGTTTGCTTTGTGAACCTGGGTTTCTGGGTAAAACCCAGCAAGTTCCTAGGTCTGCTCAATACCTACCGTGTTTCCCTGAAAATAAGACAGTGTCTTATATTAGTTTTTGCTCCCAAAGTTACACTATGTCTTATTTTCAGATGTCTTATATTTCGCTAAAGAAAAAAATCACACTCATACAAAGTAAAAAAAAAAAAAAGGGAACAAACACAATATTTAAAATATACTGTGCTGCCTGCCCCACAACTCCCTCCCGCACTGTGCTGCCTGCCCCACAACCCCTCTCCCACACTGTGCTGCTTGCTCCTCCTTTCAGAGGACATGGAGTAGGGAGGGGGTTAAACAGATCTTACTCAAAATCCTATTTTCACCCCCTTCCTGCTCCATTTCATCTGAAGGGTGGTGGGGAGGGGGCGCTATCCTGGTGCTCGGCCCCCCCTTTCCCTTTTCACTTTTCCCTTTTCCCTACCTCTTCCCCCGCTTGGCTCCGTCTGCAGTAGATTACTGTTACAGCGCTCCTCACTTCCTGCCCCACCACTCTTGATTACATCATTAGTGTGTGCCAGGGGAGGCAGAGAAGAGCGCTGTAACAGGAGGGTGTCTGCAGAATCCGGTATTTGGGGTGCCTTAATTACGGGGGGGTTCCTTATTTTTGGGGGGTGTCTTATTTCAAATGCCACAGTAAAACATCCTCCATGCCTTATTTTCGGGGGATGTCTTACTTTCAGGGAAACAGGGTAGCTGCCTTTAAATTAGTATGCAGGAGCCATCTGTGATCCCTGGACTGGATTCCACAATTGGTTAGCATAATTAGGGCAATATACACCCCCTGATCCATTATATACTTTACAATAAATACATATAAATAACTGTTATGTAATTATTAAGGGATTTATTGAAGTATTTGAAGAATTTTTTTTTCTTTTACTTTAAACTGATTTTTTTAACTGGATTTAGTTAGATCTGGTTATATGTGGATTCCTATCAAATGAACTTGATTTTCTGAGAAATTAGGAAATGACTTATCTTTTGTCAGAAAAGAGCTGAAAGGAAATGACGTAAGCCTGCGACTTATAGTAACAATATGTCTTTTATAAAAACAAGGAAATGTCAAAACTGAGAAGGTTTTCTTTGTTATTTACACATAAACCCCTCTACACAGTAAATACAGTTTCCTACCACACTAAGGCTGTGCCTTAACATTAACAGAGAAGTCCTAAAGGGATATCAAAATGAAATAAGGTTATAACATATGCAGCGCCATTTGTAACAGATGCACAAATAGGCTTTGGCTATATTCAGTCTCAGATTAGTCACAAAACAACCTCCCAAGGGCAAGCTTTACTTAAAGTCTTTCCCTTCCAACCACAAATATTTATTATTTCTGCTTCTTCTGCATGCATTATTTTAATTAATTCATTTCTCCTTATTCATGAAGCAGCAGATAGACTTGTCAAACAAGTTTACAGCGTTGGACGCTGTCGGATGTGTAGTGCAGCATAGTCAGTCTGACAATAGTGGGATGTGTAATCATGAGAATTTTCCCAGTGAAAGACAGTGACGTCATCCTCACAATGTGCCACTAACTGTATATAAGTGAATATTACACCTCTTTCTATGTCT